>PVJA010000967.1:0-140829 GCA_004027025.1 Myocastor coypus
TGGTGCACATTTTCATTTCCCACTCATCCATCCCATTGACCAATAGACAACTGGACTTCCTTCTCCACTTCCCTAGCTGCCCATTAGGTCTGTCTATCTACCTTTCTAACTATTCACTTTCAAAAGCTCTGCCCTCCTTGCACCTCTCTGTCTCACATAACGGCCATGCAGCCCACATTTCAGAGTGTGATTCCCAACCACCACCTACTCTGGGCCACATCTGAGCAATGAGAGGGACCAGAGAAGATGACACACCTAAGCTATTCAGCTCTGCCTTACATCCATGGGTATACAGGAAGGCCCGTGCCAATTGCCAACCTGGATAAGTCCACTTTCTTGGTCAGTTTGCCCTAATCTTCCTACTTTCTTCCTTCCTCTCAAGCACATCCACTCCTCAGCCCACCACTGTGCCTTACATTTGGGAAATGCAAGTGCAGCCAGGCTGTCCTCCCCATCTCCCCCATCTTCCCATATCCTTCCCCACGGTCTCCCTCCCTTTGAGCAACCTTGATGATTTGAAGGAGAGATCAGTTCAGTCCCACCAACTTCACTCCCTCAGTCTTCCCTTTTCTACACACTGAACTCCACCTTTCCACTTCATTTCCTCAGCCAACAAATCCATTACAGAGCCACCACCCCCAGCATCTCTGTCTCACAAGCCGGTGCTCCCTTGTCCAGTGTCGGACACCTGGTTGCTGTCCTTTGTCTATGCTTGGTTTCACATCTGTGCTTGGTGTTTAAAGACAAACCTATAAAACTCCAACTCCAGGGTCTCCGCACAGCTACACTTCCACCCCCTCCTTCCACCTTCTACCCCAGAGTCTTCTGCTCAAGCCACTCTTGTCAAGTTCGCCCTAGGTTGCATGGTGCCAGGGGTTCTGGGGCGGCTTCTACAACCTTCCTCGGTGATCTCCACCTCTTCAGTGAATTGCACTCTTTCCTTGGCTCCTAGGTCATGCCCCACTGGCCACTCCATCTTGGCTATCTTCAATACAGCCTCTGTTTCTGGATTTCCAATACTGAGGGTTCAGAGGACTCTTCTAGCAAAGCTGTCTTTCCAGGTCAACTCGTGGCTTTCAACTGCATTTATAAGCTCCGTCTCCAAAGTGAGAGTCTATAGGCTTGAGCTCTTGTTCGAGCTAGCTCCAGGCATATCTGCACTTCGGTGATACCAACACATAGATCATTTTGATGACAATACACTTGGTACTTCTCCTATACCTACCCCTTCCACTTCTACCTGGTCTTCTCTCTCAAGAAATGCACGACACTCTTCCCCTCAGTAAGCCCTACATTCAGAGTTTTCTTGTTTTTCTGCTTGCTCTTCTCTCCAAATCACGAGTAAATTCTCTTTCCATTCTCCAATGCAAGTTTCAAACCTCCCCTCTTCCTTTCACCTCCTTCATCCAACACCATCACCCGGCAGACCTTGGGGCATCAGCCCATTTTCCCATAGCCCCAACACAATGCCTGACTCCCAAGTTAAAGGCTAAGAGGGTTAATGAAGCTTATGGGCAGGGGGACTCATCCATGGTGAGCTGGCTCCTAGGCAGGAGCATCGTGGTAGAAGGGCCGGCGAAGCAAAGTTGCTTAATTCATGGTGTGAGAAAACAGAACAGAAGAACTGAGTCAGAGAGGAAGGGGACAGGAACCAGATATGACATCCAAGGTCACACCTCTATGACAGAGCTAGACACATGCAGATGTGCGCCTCACTAATCTCATAGGCATTTCCTAATCTTTCAGTTTGACAGACAACAATTAATAGTCAAGACCTCTTATTGGTGTCCTAACTACAGCCAACTTTGTCCCCTACTTCCATCCATCTTCCTATCTAGCAGCCAGTGATCTTTCAGAAACAGTCAGCTCATGCCATTTACATGGTTAAGAACACATCGAAACCACCCAGATCATTTCTTCCACCACAGCCATCACAGCCTGCAATTCCCTTGATTATTTGTTTTAGTGCGTGTTGTCTGTTTACCCCAAGTAGAATGTAAGATCAGAGGTCAGCACCTGGCACGTAAGGAGAAATCCATATCATATTTTAAGACACACTGGAAAACGCTTTTGGGGTAGGAGGGCTTATTTGATCTCAGGCCTGGGGAGCTCTGAATGCTTTGCAGAATCTTCGTGCATCAGAAGACAAGATATGCTTTAAATAGGTCCCAGGCCTGCAGAAGCCGGGGCACCGCGAGGACAGCGTCTCTATGGAGCCTTTTATTGTCCTCAGAGCCTGAAGGCCCTAAATATAGGCCAGGCATTAAGGATTCATGAGCTCCCACATGAGTATCTGAGCCCAGGGACTAGGCCTTCCATCATCCTGACCACTGTGACACTCGCAGCTGCTCCGCAAATGCACAGGAGTTATTACCCTTCTGGGGAGTGACCAGGCTGAGAGGCATCCTCAGAGCAGAGCGTGGGTTTTACTCTCAGCTCAAACCCAAGAACCCCAGCCCCTGACCCTCCTCACGTCAGAAAGAAGTCACTCGCATACTGTCAGCTGCTCACTACATGCCGTCCTCTTGGCTGTCTCAGAGGTGTTTTCCTTAATCACCTAAAAGAGACTGCACATCCCATGCCTGCGGCAACCGGGCTCTGGTCAAAAGGCCTATCCCAGGGAGCAGGAAGAGGGAGACTCCCTCTGAAATAAGAGTGGTATTTGACCCTTCACAGAAATTCTGCTCCCATTTGTCATTTGGGCTCCAGTGTCTAAGAAAATCTAAACTTCTCCGTACATGATTAAAATACATTTTAAAATATTTATACTTTCTCTAATTAAAGGAACAGATTTAAATGTATTTGGTTGTTACAGAGTCTCACTACGAATCTCAGACTCATAGCGATCCTCCTGTTTTCAGCCTCCTCAGCACTGGGATTACAGGTGTGCTCTTCTGCACCCACACTCTGGACAGCTCAGCACCCCTGGGGGCAAGGCAGGCACGGCAGGGATCAAACCAGAGTCCCTGTGTTTGCCTAAGCTTGCCTAAGCAGATGCTTTAGTCCACTGAGCTATCTCACCAGCCTTTAATAAAATAAATTTTATTCAAGAATCATACCTAGACTTTTTTTTTCCCCCCCAAGATAGTCTTGTTAAAAATTGCCTAGTGTGACCTGAAATCTATGACCTGCCTGCTTTGCCCTCCTGAATAGCTGGGATTGTAAGTGTACCCCGCCATCCCTGGCTACTGACTCACTTCTGCAGAGACCTTGGTCATCTATAAGGAAATCAAACATGAAAATGGCAGAAAGAAATAACATGGAGGAACACTGCCCAGAGAGGTGATCCAAGCTTGGAACATGATGGGACTTCGAGGTAGCTTTAGAGGGTATCAATTTTTGGTCTGTAGAAAGAGACCAGATAAATTGTCCTGGGATAGAGTCTGGACCTTGGTGTGCTGTTTTTTGAGGCTCATCAGTGACTCTGATGTACTTCCAGTGGTGAGGACGCCAGTCTCACGGAAAGAGGGTGAGGTACTCCTGTTACCTCCCGGAGGTGAAGTGCAGGGTGCAGTCCATTTTCTGACATGGGTGACAAAAGGAAAACACAGTGGGCCACACCAATTTCACCTGATGCCAGGAGGGGACAGCATTGTTGGTCTGCGGAGACAAGATCTCCTATTTTCCTGGAAGTTCCCAGACATGTGTACCCCTACCACACACACACACACACACACACACACACACACACACACACACACACACCCTGGTAATGTGGCAGACTCATCACCAACTCTGGCTTTTGTAGGAAGCATCACAGCTAAGCCTCATGGGTCACTGACTGCACTGCAGTGCATGGATGCAAGCGAGTGTGTGAATCTAACATACGTCAGGGCTTTGCTGGGAGAAAAGCGTTCCCAAGCATCTAGTGATAAATTTATCTCAGAGGGCTTTACGTATAGGGTTACAAACATTCATGACACCCTTGGGTCCATGAACCCCAGCTCTCCACACTTGTGATGTGGCCACCAGGGTGGGCATGGAAAGAAAGGGAACCGGCAGAGCTAGCTGTCTGCTCCAACAAATGTGCCCCACTTTAGGCTCTGTCCAATACAGCAGCCGCTGGCCACATGCAGCTATCTAAATTTAGATGAGTAAAATTTAAAATCTAGATGCTCAGTTCTACTTGCTATATTACAAGTGCTAGACAACCCCGGGTGGCCAGTGCTGCTGCATGGTGCACACGGGCACGGAGCACGTCTGTCACTGCTCCAGGTACCAGGGTCTAGCACAGCTGGTGACCTGCAGGGTTCCGCCAAAGGTTCCTAGAGGAGCACAGCTGGGACAAGGACATGAAAGAAGATTTCCTGAGCAAAATCTGTGACCTCGTGGGCAAAGAGCGCCATCATGTTTTTGTGGTCCTTCGTGTTTCAGTCGGTGTAATGGATATGCTTCCTCCTGTTTCTCTTGGCCTTGAAATATCTAAAGGCTTGATGAAGAGCAGATCTGTGAAGATCCGCCGGAGCATGTGCAGAGTGGGCTGACTTTGCTCACTGGGACAATATGAAGCGCTAACGAAACAGCTTGCAGGAGGAAGCTAGCAGACCCAGAACCAGGGTGACTGGGTGTGTTCAGCCCGATGCAGGAGCACGTATGCTCCTTCAGTCCCCAGGCCATTTCTGGGCCCTCTCAGGAGCTGCCTGGGTGAGCTCACGTGAATGGGCTCCCATCTGACACATGCACACGCACACACACACACACACACACACACACACACACACAGATGTGCACATGCACACAAACTGGTACTGTATGCATCTGAGTGTGTACTTGTGTTTTGAAGAGTGTGCACGCATTCGACCTGGAGGGGTCTCGAGCCCCAAAGAGGACAGGCGAGTCCCGGGAGAGCTGCAGCACCTGATGCTTTCTCGTCTAGACTCAGATTCTGCATCTGTGCCAATAGCCAGAGTTGAGTGGGCCAGGGCACCTGACAGCTGCTGAGCTAAAGACGCTCCCCTACACCTCACCTCATTACAGGCTCTATTGACCTTTTCACAGGTCAATAAAAACCATTAACTTCCCAGAGGCCTCCTGAAAAGCCACACCGCAGAGAGAGTTCATAAGTCGTGGGTGCGAATAGCCCGCCACTGCCAGCAGGGCTTTAGTGGTGGGTAGGAAAGACACTAGGTGTCAGGACCACCTGCCTCCCCTACCAGGGCTGCCTCCCGCAATTTCAGGACAGCTGCCAGGTAGCACCAGCTAAGAATGGTCCCTGCTGGCTTGCACTCTCAGACCCCACGGCCCAGGAGAAGCTTTCCACCACTTCTTCCTTTCTTTCTCAGCCCTGCAACCCTGTCCCCTGCTATTCAAGGCCATTTTTATCCTGCATTTCTCACTTGGATGTGTGGCACAGGATGCCTCCTGCGGGCACACCCAGCTCCTGTAAGATGGGGTGTCTGCCCAGGAGGCCTAGAACAGCCACCAAGGTGCCAAGCCCATGCTTCCAATTCCGCCTCTGTCTGCCTCTCACCTGCCTCAACCTCTTGCTCACCTCTCTTCTCCTGGGGAGAAAGTCGCAGAGGACACATGAAAGAGTCTCCTTTGTCTTGATGTTTGCTGGTAGAAAGGCACAATGACAGCACAGAGAGCTCAGGAAAGGGATTCTGGGAATCCATCTCCACACATCTGTGAATGTCCACCTGCAGCTAGCACTGCACTGAAGCCAAAGGGGGAGTTGATGGGGAGGCTGCAGTGTGCATCTGCACCCCTGCAAGGAGGGGAGCAGCCTCCAGTGTGCCCCACCTCACCATCTGAGTCCTCATATGAGATGGCCAGGCCAGGGGGCACTCGTCCAGGAATGTGCTGTCAGGGAAAGTGGGCTACAAGGATGCACTTGTGATCGTCACAGTGACGCCTAAGAGAAGCCTGGTGCAAGAAGGCACAGCCGTGTAGGTAAGTGGCACACAGTCCCTTGAGGCATTGGGTTATTTCTTTATATCAGCAAGAAAAGCGTTTCTAATATGCTGCTAAGTGAGCAAAGAGGCAGCCTTGGAAACCAGGTCACACACTGCAGAGGGAGGTCTCACTGTCTCTCGCCAGGCCCAGGTCTCTGCAGTGGGGTGCAGGGGATCCATCCGGGATTCCTTCAGGTTAACAACAGGATGCTTGACACAGAATCCCAACGCTACTAGTGGGTGCTTTCTATTTGCTTCCTCAATGTGTCAGGAAGCTGTGTTTGCTTGGAAATTGGACTATGCTGGGAGATGCACAGTGCTAAGAGACTTGGCTGGTAGATTATCTCTAAACTCATTTTAGGGAAAACCCTAAAATCGGGTGTCTGCTACAAGTTGAGACCACCGGTCACAGGACCAGAAAGCCACAGCAGTTAGGAGGTGAGGGTGAGGAACATAGGAGAGAAAGTAGCACCCAGTAGGTGCAGCACACAGTAGGTACAGCATCCAGTAGGTGCAGCACTGAGGGGACGCAGTGGCCAAAGGACAGGTAACTCTGCACTCAGCACTCCGTGGCTGCATCACCCAACACAGGCGGCATGCTGCCTCCTCCTCCTCCTCCTCTTGCTCCTCCCCCTCCCCCTTCCCCCTCCCCCTTCCTCCTCCTCCTCCTTCTTCTGCTTCTGCTTCTGCTTCTTCTCCTCCTTCTTCTTTTTGTATTATGGCCAGCTCAGCCTACGCTGGGGGTGGAGCTGGTGCAGCATGTGATGCTGGGGATCAATCCGCAGTCCCCGCAATTGCCTAAGTTTCCTAAGCAGGTGCTTTAGACCTCTAAACCATCTCGCCAGCCCCATCCAGGGTTTCTTAAAGGAGCAACACACCTCACTTCTGCTCATCTCTCATTGGCCCAAAACACACCATACACGCACACGTGGCTTTGAGGGACTGAGACCATCACCCTGCCATGTGTCTGGAGTGTGGGGTGACAACTGGGATGCTGGTCAACAGCACCAAGTCGGCCACACAGCTGAGGCCACCTGCAAAGATGCACAAAGCAATATGCAATGGGAGAGTTCAAGGAAGAAAGCCACTGAGGTCACATGTGGTCCTGAGAGCTGGGGGGGGGGCAGATGAGCTTCAAGGCTGCGTGTGGGACATGGCCCAGATGACAACAGAGAGGTGAAGGAGGCAGCGCTGTCCACAACACCTAGGTTCCTGCCGGGCCGGGTGACACACACTTCTCCCCCACATCTTTGTGTAAGCATGTATCCTTTCCACCCACGTCCACTGCAAGCTCAAGGCCTGGGCAACAGCACCGCGGAGCCAGTGATGGGAGTGGGTGGACATATACCCCAGCTCCTCAGGTCCAGGTCAAAGGTTGGAGGCCCATCGCTCTCTGGGTCTTAGAGCTCCTTCTGCCCATACACGTCACTAGCTTAATAACCTGTCTCTGCCACCTGCCTTCCCTCCCTAGTCTCACTCCTCTGTACCACTGCCCTCCATACCACTGAGCCCCTGCCCTCCCTCTTTGTTTTATGGGGATCACTTCCCCTCCCACAGAGCCATGACCCACACTCCTAGACATCCTTCTTCCAGAACCACGAGCCAAATACAATTCTATGGTTGATAATCCCCCCCCCCCAGTCTGTGGCTTCTTGTCACAGCAGCAGAAAACAGACTAAGGTAGAATTTCCTTAGACAGGGCTTCCCCAGAGCTACACAGTGAAGGGAACTGGCTCTGTTTTTCTCTCCCAGATTTCTTCCCATACCTGGGTTTAAACAAGAGCTTCAAGAATAAAGCTTTACACTGGTGGCTGGTCCACAATCCCACACTAAGTTATCACCAATGCCAATGATGACACTGAAATCCAGTCCTGGCAGGGGAGTGGCTCTTTTGTGGGCCACAGCCACAGCTGTAGTGACCCCACCAGCAGGAGGAGTCTCTGTGGACCTGCTGCTTTGGATTTTTCTCCTCCTTGTGGAACTGACTTCCACCAGGGAGACGCGGGATGAACTTCTGCCTGAGCAGGGTAAGGTGAGCTCTGGTCTCTGGGGAGAATCCACAGGGCATCTTCTGTGGGAAATGGAGGGGCAGAAAGAAGTGCACAAGTTGTCACCTTCTCTTCAGAGCCATACTTATCTCTCCACTTTCAGAAGAATTTTCATCAAGTAAAGGGGAAGTGGAAATAGAGATTTCTGCCTGCAATCCCAGCACTCAGGAGGCTGAGGCAGGAGGATTGGTGCGAGTTCAAGACCAGCCTGGACTACAAAAGTGAGGTCAAGGCCAGCCTCAACTGCATAGCGAGACCCTATCTCAAAAAGACCAAAAAAAAAAAAAAAAAAAGAAATAGAGATTTCTGTTTCCGAAGAGCTGCCACTTTTCTAAGTCAATAAGCACAAACCACAGATGAAGCTGTCTTTTTCTCTGCCTGTGCGCTCTGCAGCAGCCTACATAGCATGGCTCCTCACCCCTGAGGATGTCCCTGACCCTGGGGCAGGGAGATGGGACAGATCTGGGCAGTGAAGAGGTGCAAGGGGATACGACACCAGAAGGAGGGACCAGTAACATGGGGACAGAGTTGAAAGCTAGAGAAAGTGACCCAAATAAATCAGACTCCAAATCCCAGATGTGGAGAGTTGCCCTCCATGCCTGCCCTGGTCAGCTGCCCTCCCTGGCCTCCCTAGCTTTTTGGGTGCTGGTGAGAAGCATCAGCTATGCCCAAGCCTTGGTACTGCTCCACAGGACAGTCCAGGGATGCTGGTTGTGGCTGTCCTGATCACTTAGGGCCAGGGCTGCAGTCTGGGGGAAAATATGGCACTAGGTGACAGGTCAGCCTCCTGTACACCACGCTGTGTGGCATCACTAATGGCTCTGCTGCTGCACCTTGGTCTCCTGGGAAACTCAGGCAAAGAACAAAAGTTCCACCAGAGCCAGGGCCCACCTATGCAATGAGGCCACTGAATGGAAGGGGGCATCAGCGCTGGGTGTCATGCTGGCCTCACACCTGCACCACCAGGTGGCTCCCTCCGTTCTGTGCCCCAGCCCTCACTGTGATGTGCTCTTAACAGAGAGGTCCCTGGGCCTCGCTGCTGCCCATAGTCAGGCACCCAGCCCATCCAGGAAAACCCCAGGTTTGCCTCACACTGATGGAGTCATAATATGCCCTCTAAGAAGACTTCCAGGTGGCCTAGAGCTGGAGAAATAAGCTTTGAGAGGTGATGGAGCCGAGGAATTTGCAGAACACGGGCTCACCTGGCAGCTGCCACGTAGCCCTGGTTGTGCCAGGGTGTGTGAGGGCAACAGGCAAGTGACTCTGGTAGGAGGAAATCACCCCGAAGATTTCCCCAACTCTCTCCCTGGCCACCTGCAGATCCTGAATCAATATGCAACTTCCAAAGAGACATCACAAGAATGATATTAAAAGAAATATTTATTGACCATTTATTATTAAATATTTAGCAAAGCATTGTGTTTGGATAGAGGAACAACCACCCTCTAAGGCTTCATTCAAGACTAAGATTCTACTTAATATTTCATTTTGTCAATAGCGCCTGAGCAATAAAAATCAATAAACATTTATATGATGTCTCCAGTACCCTGACTCCTTCAAAGAAAAATGTGTCAAGAATCCACCTGGGTTCTCCCTCACTCCACAAGGGGAAGACATGAAGAACAGCAGCGGGGCAGGGAGTCAAGAGACCACAAGAAATTCATGAACATTGGATGGTCCGATCTGGTGGAGACTTGGACGTGGCGTTTGGGGGTGTTCAGAATGCGGTGAACGGAGGCTTGAAACACCGACGAAATAACAGGATTGGCCGCATCTCTCAGTTATGCTACATATCTCTTAAAGTGAAGCCAGGCGTGGTGTGCCTGCCTGTGAACTCAGCACTCTAGGAGGCGGAAGCAGAAGGCTTGCAAGTTTGAGCCTAGCCTGGGCAATTTAAGAGACTTGGCAAGACTCCACCCAAAAGTAAAAAATAAAAGGGCCTAGGAATGTGGTGTGGAGACCCTGGGTTTAAGCCCCAGCATAAAAAAACAAAAGCTATGATTGTATTTTCCATTGTCACCCAACACAGCAAAGCACATTAACTGTTGAAATCAACCCAGCCAGGATGAGTGTCCTACAAACCAGTCTTAAGAGTTCCACAGGTAGATACAGGGACCCAAGGCCTGCAAAGTCTCAGATCTTGCCTGGGGCCCTGGGCCCACACTGGAGGGGTGAGGGGTGGTAAATTCTGGGACAATCTGACCACAACATGCACACTCCCATCTTAGCCTTCCTAACACATGGACAGAAGGCTGGTAACTGGTCCTATGTCCTCAGGAGACTACAGATGGCAGCTCTTAAGTCTACCCAGGTAAGCAACTTGACAAAGCTTGCCACTTTCCCCTTGATCCCCAGAGTGAAACGTAATACTTATTTCCGGTATCAGTCACCATAGGCTATATAATAACAATGAAGATGAGATGGGTGGGCTGGACCCGTAAGAGGAGGCGGTCTGTGGTAAACAAAGTGAGGAAAGAAATCCTGCCACCTACTAAAGTGTGTCTGAAGACATCCTCGTGCATGAGGTGAGCAGGCGCAGGGCCCCACTCACCCGGTTAGCCTGGGGTCTCAGGCTCCTGCCCACGAGAAGACAAATGGAGAAGAAAAGGCCGGGAAATGCACGATTATGGGTGTGGAGTTTCAGTCCGGCAAACATCAAAAAGGTCTGGGGATGGACAGTGGAGGCCGCACAGCGAGACTGCACCTGGTCCCAGGAGCCACACGCCCAGAAAGGGCTGCAGTGGAAATTAGCACATCTTTTACCATTTATGAAACCAGAGCTGAGTTGTGCAGTATCTGCCTGAGATGCATATACTAGCCCCTGGGTTCCATCTTTAGCTTTGCCAAATACATTGATAAATAAATAAATACATCAATAACCAGGCCTAGTGAAATGAGATCTAGAATAGGCTAGACCTATGGCGGGCAAACCTAAGGTAGTGGGCTGTTTTGTATCACTGAAAGCTCTAGAAGGTTTGCCTGGGTCTAGAACAATGCCAAATAAAAGTCTAGAAATGGTTAAAAATCATTATACAACTATGTTTTGAGGGCCTAGGTATGAAGGCTGCTTTCAACTCATTCAAATAAAATCAACACATTTTGGTCACTTATTTGAGAGAAAGCACACAAGAGTGTTTGTGTCTGTGTGCTTTTGTGTGAGAGATGAAGAGTGGGAGGGAAGGAAAGGGAAAGAGAGAGAGAGAACGTGGGAGAAGGAGAGAGAGGGGCTCAAAGCTACACCTTTGCAGGCTGCATGCAGGCCGAGCAACCCTGGGTCAGTGTCCCTCTCAAGATTTCCAGACTCATAAAGCTTTAGCAAGTTGGGTGAGCAGAAGCCCCAGGGTGCCCAGCAGCACTGTAAGCAATGTCACAGCAAACACAACCTGGAAATTCCAGAGAATCTGGGGAGCCGATGCTCCCTATACCGCTGCCATTCACCTCAGGCCACCTAACCCAGGCCTGGGTGCTTCTGAGTCCTGTGGTGGACACTGCCATTCTCAGCGCAGGCCAGAGTGATTCCTGCGGCAGCCATCTGAGTCTGTCTCGGGACCGTGGAGCTCACCCAGATGACTCGTCACCCTTCTGGGGAGCAGGGGGTGCAGCACTGGGCTGGCATCTCTTGCCCTGTACAGCAGGCTGGGGCTGTTAGGATGCCAGGGTGTGCCTGGCTCCACAATCCTGCCCACTGCCCACTGTAGCATCTGCCTTCTTCTATCACTTCTCAAATACATCCAGCTGTGTACAAGCCAAGTCTAAAAAGCAGCACTGACTTTTTTCCTATTCAGTAAACCAGGCAAACAGTCCCTATATTCTCTTTCTTAGGTTTCAAGAAAACATTATTGTTTTAAGTTCTGAAAGTCTAAGTCATGGATGATTTTTGTTTTAGTCTGAATATATGTTGTACAAAAAGAACTCTGTGGCTTGCAGCTGACCCTGTGTGATTCTTCCATTAGACTGAGGGAGGTCAGGTGACAGCCTGGGTCACACAGTGGGTGAAAAGCCGAGCTGAGTCCAGTGCCCTGCTGCTCGCACTCTTGGACCCCCACGCTGGATTCTGCACAGTTGATGGCCCTGGAGACACAGGGTCGAGGTTCCCCACTATAGCCACATGTTGCTGAGCACTACATTAGTCCTTCCTCTTTTCCCATGGGGCCCAACATTTTTTTGGACACCCTTTGCTGTGTTTCTCTTGCTGGCATCAGGAAATTCACAGAGGAGCTAAATCTACACCATCTCTTGTGTTGACCCCAAGAGAAAGCTCAAGTTCTATACCTAAGCTGCCAAGCCATCAACCAGGAAGCTCGGAACACAGCCACACTATCATCTTTGGTCTCCATGAACACAGTGAGCATGCCTGCCAGGTCAGCCCTAGGACTGTCCCATCCCAGGGGTAGGCCAGTGTGTTGCGTTGCCTCTCAGGTCAAAGCTGCCTTGAGGCTCAGAGGCGTTACCGACAGCCAATCCTGTGAGCCTGCCAGCCTGTCTACACCATGTGGGATCCTGGGAATGACAGAGGACCTCTGCACTGCTGCTGGCTCCGGGGGTCTCATGGGAGGTAGCCTGGGCACTGAAATGCTGGCCATCCCTGCCGTGGGGTGGTGTTAAGGAGGAGAGTGAATGTTTACTCCCATGATCCAGGTCTTTCTTTTGCCATGTATCCTTCTTTAAAGTCTACCCAGTGTGTGTTCCAAATGCCTCTTTCCAAGGCTTTCTCCTTTAGGATAGAGAAAACATTGTATAGACACAGATGGGGAAGAGGTGCGGAACACTGGATTCACAGAGATCTTACCACGGAGCAGCCAGGCAGTCTGGAGACCTCCCTGGGAAGAAGGACTCACTTCACTTTCTTCCATGCCACAGCTCCCAGGCCATTTTCCCAGCATAAAAATGATCAACACAAGTGCACATGATGGCACACACCTGTAAGCCCAGTGCTCTGGGAGACTGAGGAAGGAGGATTTAAAGTTTAGGTACAGCCTGGGCAACGTAGCAAATTAGTGAAGTCTTGTCTCAAATGAAAAAAGAGAAAGAGAGAGCAAGAGAGCAAGAGAGAGAAAGAGAGAGAGAGAGAGAGAGAGAGAGAGAGAGAGAGAGAAAGAGAGAAAGAGAGAGAAAGAGAGAGAGAGAAAGAGAGAGAGAAAGAAAGAGAGAGAGAGAGAGAGAGAGAGAGAGAGAGAGAGGGAGGCAGGCAGGCAGGCTGGGGCTCTAAGGACTGTACTCAGTATGCAGGCCCTGGCTTCCAACCCCAGTACTGCCAGGAAAAAAAAAAAAAAAAACTGAACCAGAGTTAATCCCTTGCACATTATGCATTTAATACATGCTACTTAAGGAACCAATTATATATCCTATTGACATTTGGCATTTTAGTGTTCCAACCAAGATATCCTAGTTATTTAGCTTCTGCATTAATCTGGGTCCCCACATAATCCTGAGATAAGGTATGAGTTTGTCAAGTTATTCCAGAAGCAGTTGAAAGGGACTCAATGGGCAGTGAGGGGGAAGTGAAGGGGTCCTTTTCGGACACCCTCACAGGCTTGTTTCCTCCACAGCAACCTGAGCTCAATGCCGCTGGGGTCATGTTGAGAGAGAGAGAGGCCCAGTCACCTCTGAACTGAGCCATGGGGAAGCGAAGAAGCAAGCATTTGTCTCCTCTCATCCCTTGCTAGTATGTATGTATATATGTATGTATGTATGTATGTATGTATGTATGTATGTATGTATTTTAATGTATTTAGTACAGGGACTACAGCAGTGGTTTTCAACCTGCGGATTGCAACCCCAGCAGGGGTCGAACGACCAAACACAGAGGTTGCCTAAAGCCATCGGAAAATGTCATTTATTTGGAATTACAGTTTTGAAGTAGCCACCAAAATTATTTTTTGGTTTGGGGTCGCCACAACATGAGGAATTGTATTGCGGGGTCACGGCATTAGAAAGGTTGAGAATCACTGGTCTACAGGGTCTCACTACACAGATCAGACTCATAGTGATCCTCCTGTTTTCAGCTTCCCAAGCGCTGGGATTTCAGGAGTGCACCACCATGCCCAGTCTCAATCACCATCTCAGTGTGCCGCAGGGGCAGGGCTGCCATGGCATGCTGGGGATTGCACCCCAGGCCCTGTGTCTGCCTAAGCAGGCCCTTTAGTCCGCTGAGCTACCTGGCTGGCCCACCTTGCTAGTTGTAGATTGCACCTGGGCAGCTAATTCCCAGGTACTTCAAGCTGCTCCACACACTGAGGCTGGACTAAACTGGAGAATACTAGGAGGAGGAGAAACACAAGGGTCTGCTGGGTAAGGGCATTCATAACAGCATCATTCACTGACGACCTCTAGGGCAGGCCACAGGGACATGGGCAGGAATGTGGTACCACAATCTCACCTCCCATCTGCCTGTTGGGTTTATCCAGCTACCTATCTATAGCCACCTGAAATGAGCTTTGTAACACCCACCAACACCCTACTAACCCAACACTACGCCAGTGTGGTAGTTGATACATTGTGTCAACTTGAGGAAGCTTGGCTGGATCAGCTCTACAGGTTCCAGGCTGTGGGGGCCCCATCCTGCAGGATGCAGAGGGCCTGATTTGGGACGTGATTAGTCCCACCCAATGATGTGATTGGTTCTACCCCAGGGCCAGATGGGCCACCCCAGAGTGACTCAGCACAAAAAGTGTATAAAAAGGAGTTGAGAGAGACCTTGTGGGGTCCTGCCCTGCCCTGCCCTGCTTCCTTGGAGAAGTCCTGGTCTTTGGAGGAGCTTGATCTTCACATCCGTGTCACTTTGGAGGAGCTGCGATCTTCACAGTGGAGCGCCAGTGCAGAATTGGAAAGAGAGAAGCTTGATGGATGCTACCGCTGTTGCTCCTCCTCTGCTCTTCATTGTTTTCTGCCACCAAGAACTGTGTCATTTGCCTTGGAGACAGCAGAGTATGAACCGAAACCTCCACAAACTGTGAGCTAAGTAAACCTTTCCTTCCTTCATTTTGAGTGTCAGGTACTTATCCCAGCAAGGAGTAAAAAGTAACTAAGACAGCCAGGTTATATGAGAATACGACAAAGAAACAGAGCATCTGGTAGATGTCATTATACCTTGGAAGATGAATACCCACCTCTTCTTCCCTCTTCCTAACAGTATCCCTACATCCCCAAGGAATCTGTTCTCCTTTCAGCCAGATGCTAGTTAGCGAATGATGGCATCTCCACTGTCGTTGAGATCCTTGGCTCGGGCAAGGCCATGAGCTCTGAGGACCAGGTCTTCAAGGACCAGGGCACTAAAAGTCTACATGCAGGGAGAAACAGGGAAGGAACACTAGCCCAATATATGTGTACTCACAGCTACCTCAGACCACATAAATGTTAACAAAACTAAGAGACATGCATTTTCTAAAGAAAGCAGTATTTAGCCAGAGCTCACTATGTGGTTGTACGTGGGACTTACCCATGGGGCTTTGCCCTTATCCTCATTCAATTTCCTCTTTTCCCCTTCAGGTTCTAGAGACAGAGTTCTAATTCTTCATTAAGACCTTGAGGTTACTCCTGTAACTCTTTAGCCTTTTGGAAATGTGATAATTATGCTTTTTATGTCTTCACCAGAGTTCTTCATGCTTGACTTTCTAATACCCAATTATTTGAAAACTATGGCACTTGTTGGGATCAAGTGCAGACATGTTATTGTAGAGGACCTTCTTCCACCCCAAGGCCACGAATGATATTTTTGAAGCAGTTTTTGGCCAGCGCATAACCTAGCAGCTGTACTGCAACCACAGCACAGTCATCTCTCTGGCCCACGATGATCCTAGAATGGATCCTACAAGACCTAAATTAAAATGAAGAGCAGATCTGCGGTACTGCATCACCCACCCGGATGAGCAGGAAGTGAATGCCCAGCGTGAAAGAGCTGCTTAACAAGTGTGAGTCCACCCACTGCATGGCCAGATGTGTATTACCCAATGACTGCATCTCTACTGGCCTATGAGGGGCAGGGCACAGGGTCATGGGCTGGCAAAGATACCAAAGGGGCGTTTTCACCTTGCTATTTTGCCGGCAGATGTGCTACACAGATGCACGGCAGGTGCTTCTGAGATTGTCTTGTCTCTAGGTTCTTCCAAGGAATAAGGAAAATTTGTTACAATTTTAAGGCAGCAGCTTGCAAAACAGAAAAACGGCCCTGACAGTGATGCTATTGATCTTTTGCCCAAATAAATGCTTGCAGCAAAGAAAGTCTTCAGTTACATTTTTTTTTTTCTCTTAAGGCTGAGAGAGCAATCTAGGAACACCCCAGGCCCCAAGATTCCTCTTGGAGTTGTCTGGGTTTGCTGTTCCATTATGCTTGGGAGGGAGCTGGCTGCGTGGGGTGAGGGGCATAGTGGAGGGGTCACATGGCAACAACCGTGGAAGAGCCCTTACTATTCTGCAAACCTCACAATCTGCCCCACACATCTGTCCACAGGGTGTCCTCTGCCAATGCCCCCCCTACATCTCCATGGATACCTGGCAGCCTGTCATTGGAGGCCGAGAAGGAGCTCTGAACTTGGTCAGGTTCCCAAAGAGTCTAGCAGTTAACAGCTTGTTCTCTATGTCCAGAGCACAGCCTCCCCTCGCAGAGACCAGAGCTGGGTATGCGGCCAAGCAGCTCCTCCCGAGGGGGCTCCACTCGCCACAGCCCCTCTGCTTCCCATGGACCATCCCCTGGCCCTGCCGGTGAGGTCTCTCTTCCTGACATGCCCCTCATCTCTGGGTCCTCTGCCCAACACTACCCCAAGTATCATAAGGCCCCACATTAGCCAGCTGCCTTTCGAACCCTTAACTTTGTCACTGAGCAGTTCTGACCATCAGGCAGGCAGCAAGTGTTGAAGTGAACAGTTTTAATTTTCTTAGCCCGTGTTTGCAGGGCACATGTCTCCACTCACTGGGGGAGCAGGGAAAATGCAACACAGTGCAGCTCAATTCCTTTTACACCCCCATCCTCGCCCTCACCTCCCTCCATCCTGTGGTTCCTTCTCTTCTGCAAAAGATCCATCTCTGTGGTTCTATTATGTCTCATTCATTTTGTTCCTTCACTTATTTATACATCGTGTTTCTCACATAAGAGAAACTATGTGATACTTAAACTTATGGGTCTGAATTATTTCACTTAACCTTATGGTCTCAAAGTATGTCCGTGTTCCTACAGACAACTCAGGTTTAGCCTCCTTTATGGCAGAGTGCTATTGCACTGTGTGTAAGCGCCACATGTCCATGCTTTCTTCTCCATTCATCTGCTGATAGACCACTTCCAAGGTTTAACTATTAGGTTGTGCTGCTATAAACATAGGTATGTGTGGGCCTATGTTTATAGCAATATCTTAAAGAGTTAAAGGCACTGATGTGAATTTTTGAGAAGCGGTAGCATGCCCCTCTTGAAAAATTCTAACCCAGTCTTTAAAAAAAGCAAAATGTGCCCTCTCTTCCACAGGAGTTCTTGCTGTGAGCTGTGGCTGGGCAGAGCTGGTGTGCTTCTGGGAGAAGCCGAGTATGTGATCTCCCACGTGTGATGCTTCCCAGGAGTGGCACTGTCTCCCTTAAAGTTATGTTCTTGTGCTGTCATGAGGGGCAGTCTGAGCCTCCAAAAGCATCACAGACAGAGTCCTGCCCCCTAAACCTGGGATGGGCCCAGGCACCTCCAGAAGACCCGTAAACATGGGATGGATCTTGATGAACATTTATTCTTCTCCTTATGGGGCTGGACCCCTTCTGAGTGCTGTTAAAGGCATTAAGTGGAAACAGGGATGATTCTCTTGTTGATGGCCTACAATCCTAGGTCCCAAGTACATGACAAGGACTGTGATGCACACTCCTGGGACAGGAGTGCAGGGAGGACAGAGACACAGACAGCAGCTGAAAGGATGGGGTGGAGGAGAAGCTAGTTCAGAGTGACTACGTGGGAGCTGAACACACAGCCTCTCCAGTAACCTTGGGAATCTCTCAGACGCGCTTGTACTTGCAGCCATCAATATCTTTCAACCAGCCAAATAGCTCAGAGGATTAAAGCACCTGCAAGCAGGCACAGGGGCCAGGGGTTCGATCCCCAGGCCTGCCATGCCAGCCCCACTCCCAGGGCACACTGAGACAGCAATTGAAAACTGGGCATGGTGGTGTGTGCCTGTAATGGTCTTGGGAGGCTGTAAATAGGCAGATCACTATAAATACAATTAGTAGTGACACCCTGAACACCGTGTAGATCCTTCCCTCAAATACAAAAAAAAAAAAAGTCTCGACCACGGGGACTGCGCCCAATCAGCCATTTGCTCTGGCAAAATCAGAGGATTCACTCAAATAAAGCAAGGCTTGAATCTGCACCAGTCGCCACTCGGGGTTGTCACCAGCAAAGAAGAAGATGGCAAGTGGGCTCAGTTGAGAGGACCACAGTTTCAGAACAGTGAAAGAATGGACCCACTGGACAGCCACCAGCAAGACAACACTATGGCAGGAAGTCTCCCAGAGATGCAGTATATTCAGTAAGACAGGGGAGCCATGTATGGTTGTGTAGGACACTCAGGGCACTCGGGGCACAAGGACACTGGCTGAAGGGGCAACTGGGTGCAGAGACCTCACTGTAAGTTCCCCTTGCCAATCCACACTGAGCAAAAGGGGTGTTTACAAAATAAGTTGTCTCATTCCTTGACTGGTTCTGTAAATTTTATTGAAGCATGACACATCTAAGTCCTAAGTTGCAGGCTTGATGAATTTTCACCACCTGGATGCACCCACGTATTCATCACTGTAGCAAGAAAGGGGGCATGAGCAGGACCCTCTCAAGCAGCCTTTCAAAGGGCACCTTTTGCGAAGCCTGGACCAAGGTGCGATGCCACGTGTCCTCTAAGCTGATGTTTGCCATGGGAAGATTTCTTTAAAGTCTGCACACAGCACCCTGTGAACCTGCGGTGTCAAGACCAAGGTGGCCACTGTCCCCAAGAACTGGACACGGGCTGAGAGATGCCAACGGTGTGGTGCAGAATGTGCTGAGGGAGGACTTGGCCTGTCCATGCCCGCACTTCCCTCCCTTTGCCACTCTCTCTTTCTCACCACAAAGAACACATCACACACTGTCAGGATGGGCAGAAGGGACCAGCCACATAAAAGAATCTCACTGGTGGTGGGGCAGGAAGGAGGGGTGACAGGGCCATGACAGCAGCCTCTGCTACACTGGGTTTGATCATGCCCAAGGCCACTGTGCAAATAGTGGCAACAAGTGCAGTACAAGCGTAGCGGGAGGGTCGCCATCTTGTCCCTGAAGCCTGCTTTCCTGGGGAACCCATGCTAACTCATGGTGACCCAGTTTCTGGGACCACAGCACTGTCTCCTGGCATCTATGGTGGGTGCTCCCATTCCCATTCTCTTTTCCACACTGTGAGCGCCAACTGGTGGAGAGCCAACTGGTGGTCTGCTTCTTACACCCAGCTGAACCAAACTAGCATGGTATTGAGTGTGGGAGGCCCACCTCGGGATTGTTGCCTGCAGCATAAGGGGACTGGGAAGCAGGACTGGGAAGCTGCTGGAGCTGTTAGATGCTGCTGGTCCTACTGAGTGACCTTGTCCTGCTGGCTTTCTAGGTGAACCTGGTTGTTCTTATCATCATCAGGGTAGCTCAGAACCTTGTGGCTGCTGAGAATAGCTAGAGTTCACTCTGGCTCCAGAGAGGAAGATGGTGCACTGCTCAGCCTTCTGGAGAAGCTTGTCATGTTAGCTTTACTGATGGAAGCTCAGCTTTCCTTGTCTCCAGAGGTGCTCAGGACCTCACTGTTGCTGAGGATGTCTTGGTACTTCTCAAGGAAGCTCTAGTTCTTACTTTAAGCATTGCTTCCTAGCTCCAGTTGAGATCCCTCAGCCTGCTAGCACAGATCCATCATCCCACTGGCACAGACTTTCTAGTTTCCACCACCAACCTTTGGGTCTTCCCAGCACAGATCCATGAAGTGGGTCTGCACGAGGCATTGTCATAGGCTCTAGGCTTCCAGTTGGTTTTTGTAGGGGGCATTATTATGAGCTCTAGGCCCTCAGCTGGACTCTTTAGTCTTTAGTGTGTGGACAGATTTCCTGTACTCTTTGTATATGATTCTTTGGGTGATTTATTATAAAATAATCTTATAAAATGTGTCCTGTATTGTATTGTTCCTCTTGCATGAACCCCAAAACATGACTAATTCCTTGAGGTCTAGAACCCATGGCTCTGCTTTGGGCAAGATAGAGATGTCTGAGAGATACTGAATGGATGGATGGATAGATGGGTGGATGGACGGATGGATGGGTGGATGGGTGGGTGGATGGATGGATAGATGGGCGGATGTATGAATGGATGGATGGATGGATGGATGGGTGGATGGATGAGTGAATGGATGTAAGTCATAGAAAGGAGAGGTGTTTCATTTCCCTTATTTTCTACTTAATGTTCCTTTCCAAAAGTTACAACATAAAGGGTGTCTGGCAGGAGCACTACCTCACTGGCAGTCCTTCAAGGACAGGAGTGGTTCTTCAACTGGTGAGCAATGGGAGTGTCGGATCAGACTGGAGTGCACATGGGGACCAGGTCTTCTATCACTTCCCCACAACTCCAAGGTACAGGCCATGAGGACATGTTTGCTCCTCTCTTCTGCTGGGCATTCTCTGGCCAGTGCAATGGTCATCAGGCTCCAGTGTAGCACAGTGGGAAAATCCCTGGGCCCTGCAGCTGGGAGTCCCTGAGGCCATGCCCTTTCCTGCCAGAGGCCAGGCCCTTTTCCTATTGCCAAATACAGGGTTCCCCATTAAGCCACATCAGTGTTCTTCCTGGAAGGTTTGCCAGAGCCTTGTTCCTCCGAGGATGAAGAGACTGTTGCAGTTGGGTCCTTGGTTTCAGTATGGCTCTGAGTGACACAGATTGCACCCCCAGACAGTGCCCCTGCACTGCCCTGCAGCACTCCCAGCCTATGGTTCTTTCCAAATCCCAGAGGAGCTGCCCAGCCCTGACAGTACAAGAAGCCACCTGCAGCTGAGGGACACTTTGCCCAAGTGCTGTGCAGTCCCAACATCCCAAGAGCCAAACCACTCCACAAGGGACCTCAACTCTTCCACTTCCAGCCACCTCTTCCCTAATGCACTTCTCCAGCTGGAGTCCTTGTCTTTCAACTCCACTTTCACGGGACCCTGAATGAAGTGGGTGGTACTCTAAAATGGGTTCAAAGGCCCTGCTTCGGGTGGCTGCTGCTCAGCTCCCCGTTGCTGTCCTGGGAGGGTCACCTTCCTCCTGTGAGGAGCAGAACAGGGCCAAGTGGTCATAAGACCTGTGCTCCTGTGAATGCCAAAGGACATACAGAGCACGAAGTGGTGCCACTGCTGGGCTAAGGTACTTTGCACAGAGCTATGGTTCACAATTGGCTCCCAAAAAGCCTACGTAGGGAATTTAATTTCCAGGGGAGGCCTTTAAGGCATGATGTCTGCCCCACAAGGGCTCAGTGCCAATAATAAAAAAGCATGGGGTTGTAAGCTCTATCTTTCTATCATCTACCGTCTGTACATTGATCATCAATTTAGTCTGTCTCTGTCTCTCTGTCTCTGTCTCTGTCTCTCTGTCTGTCTCTCTATCTCTGTCTCTCTCTCTCTCTCTCTCTCTCTCTCTCTCTCTCTCTCTCGCTCTCCCTCTCACTCTCCAGGACCCACAAGTGGATTCATATTCTCCTTGTGTCTGACCCAACCCAAGCAGGAGACAGTGAGGACCACAGTGGAGTGCTGGGCTCAGCCGCAGTGGTGGGAGCTGGTGGTAGATGTGGACTGCCGCTGACAACGTGTTGTTGGGATGTAGGAGAAGCTTTCAGCAAAGGCTTCATTGCTCATTTATTCATGCATCTGCCATGTGCAATTAGCAGAGCAGACCTGGACCTTACCCATAATCACTGTAAATCCAGAGTTCTGCGGAACTATCTGAAGTCCCTCAGCTGGCCAGTAGCAAAGTTGAGCCCTCTATTTTTAGCAGGTGAGTTTATGCTATGGGCAGATGTTCTGGTAGAATGGGTCAAGGTTTCTTACAGAATGCTCTCTTCCTAACACTTACTGTCAAACAACTCCTCCAAGTTGCCTGAGTCCTGAAGGGAAGAGTAACCCTGTCCTTCCCAGAGCGATTTCCTGGAACAATTGCTTCTGTTCAGATATCCAGAGATATTCCCTTTGGCAATAGGCTTTAGCCAGTGGCCAAGCCTGAGACATGCCTAAGTGCAATCTGCGAGGAGAGAATTAACATCTTTTTCCTTAGTGCTAGGAAACAGAAATTTAGTAATTACATTCTACCTAATGACAGACCTGCTCTCCAGACTTTTGCGTGTATTTTACAATCTGTAAACATTAGCTTTCCCATTGAAGCCCCTTGCTTTCAACCTCTTATATTTTTCAACGTTTAATTAAAAGGGTGCTAGAACTCATTATGCCCTGCCCTCTAAAAGTTGGCTTAAAATATTCATTTTGTGCCACCACGACCTCTTCCTTCTGGATGTGTGTGAGGGTTACTGAAGCCAAGGTCTCTGAAGCTTCCAAGTTCCAGGCAAGCAAGTCAGAGCTCTAGCACTGGCACATGTCCCTGCTGTGTGCTCAGCCCCTGGGACACTCACCTGGATGACAGGGATAAAGACAGTAGAGCTTCATTGCCAGCCCTGGAATGGAGGGAATGATACATCCTTGCCTCTCCTTGATCTGGCTCATGGCCCAGAGTCAGCAGGGCTGGCGCATTCACTTCCTTTTACTTTTTCTATTCTTGCTAAGTTAATTCTCAGAACAAGACCTTCTTACCGAGGCTTTAGCAAATGCTCTTGCTGCACTGCCCAATCCCCTCCTCCTGAGCAGTCATTCCAAGGCATACCTGCCCGGTTTCTGCCCACTAGCCTCTCCCCGGGCCTCTCTGTCTCAGTCTCTTTCTGGCCTTGACAGGGGAGTTAGCTTCCAAAAATGTGAGGGGTTTCACATACCTGGAAGCTGCTCTTATCCAGGGGCTGTGGATGGTGTGGGCGGGTCTCCTGCCTCCTCATCTCTCACATATGCCCAACTTCCAGAGAGACTGAGCTCTAGTCACTTATAGTGACAAGTCTGTTAACAATGCATGCTTCCCCCACATTCTCTCCTTCTTTGTCTCACATTCCCACTCCTGGACCTGCGCTGCCAAATCAACCACCGGCCCTTGAATCCTTGACCACAGCTGTGCTTCTGGGAGACATCAAACAAAGAGAATGGCATAATGCATCAATAAACATCCATGAATTCTAGAGCAGACACCTAGGAATTCCGTTTCTACTGTCTTCTAAAGTGATGATGCTCTTATTTCTAATTTTTTGAGACCCATGACAGTGGTGTAAGAATAACCAAGGTGGCCACCTAGTCAGTACAAGTCATTGGTTTGGAAAAAAACACAGGGCCCTCACAATAAGCTCTGTGTCTGGAGGGGCGGCCACTAGGACTGGTGTTATCAGGAGGACAATGTTTATAAGAGGTGCAGTGCTACACAGTAGATATAAGTCAGTAAATATAAGGTCACTGATATGGTCAGCACCTGTTGGCAGGTCAAATCATCTCTGTACTTTTCTATAGTTTAAAAAATTACTTCAAAAAAAAAAAAAAAGAAAAAGAAAAAGAAAATACCTTGGGATACAATGAAAACGGTGCCTAAGTTGAAATTTATACCATTAAATGCACCTATTTGCCAAGAAAAAAAGATCTAAAATCAATCAGTTAAGCCCTCACATTAGGAAACTTAAAAAAAAAATTGATCCAAAGTAAGAAGAAAAAATAACAGAAACTGGTAAAATTGAAAATAGAAGAATCAATACAAATGATTGGCAAAACCAAAAGGTGGCTTTTAAAAAGATCAATAAAAATGATCAAATTCTAGTTAGCTTTTCAAAAATTAGAAAAAATGAAATAACTATTTTTCCCCATTGACAACATTATTCTCTATGTAGAAAACTCAAAGGATCACCAACAATAATAAAAACTTACTGGAACAAATAAGGAATTGTAACAAGAGTATAAAATTCAAGGTTAAAGGCACAGGAGTTCATGCTTTATTATATGCATCAACAATTCACAAGTAGAATTTCAAAATACAAATATGATGTCATCTATGTTGTCACCAGGAACAGATAAAACATTTAGGCAAAATGTAATGGAACATGTAGAAGATCTATATTTAAAAAGTACAAAAGTCTGATGAAAGAAGTCACTGAAAAAACAATACCACCAACCAAAAGATATTTCATGTCCATGGATAGTATGACTCAAGAGTATGAAGGTACCAGTGCTTCCAGATTTAATCTGTGAATTCAATGCAATCTTATTCAAAACCACAGCAACCAATTTTGTGGACAGGAACAAAGTGATTTCAGCATTCACATAGTTAGGCAAACTCCCGGGGCATTCAACTTGTTATGCAGAAGGACAATGGCAAGGGAGTGACATTTCTTGACCTGAACACTTCCTGCAAAGTTGCAGTAGCCATGGAAGTGAGGGCGGAGATGGAGAGGGAAAGAACAGGAGTGGAGCGCAGGACAGACCCCCACAATCCGGCCTGCTAAGCTTTCATAGCATTGACCGTCTTTTCGATAAAATGTTGTGAGAAACCTAGACAGCTGCATGCAGAGAAAGAAAGAAAAGAAAGGAAGGAAGGAAGGAAGGAAGGAAGGAAGGAAGGAAGGAAGGAAGGAAGGAAGGAAGGAAGGAAGGGACGTGGACACTGACACTGCATACTTCACGAAAGCTGGCTCAGAATGGATCACACATATGAAGCAAAACTACTAATTTCTAAAACAGAACATAAGAGATCTAGATGAGCTGGGGCTGATGATGACTTTTCAAATACAACATAACTCACAAGACATAAAAAAAAATAATGCATTGGGCATTACAAGTAAAACTATGGAAGATGCCGCTCAGACAAACTACAAACTGAGAGGAAATGTTTGCAAGGTATCCAGTAACAGTTGCTGAACAGTAAGTGAACTATTATGCAAATAACTCTTGAAAGCTAATAAGGGAATGATCCACTTAAAAGAGGCTAAACGATTGAAAAGACGTCGATGGGTAGACTGCAGATATGCACATGCAAGGATGCTTTGCATATGTCATTAGGGGAAAAATGACGATGATGACGACACCGCTATGAGAATGTAGTAAAGGATGTAAAGCACCAGGAACCCCATGCGCTGCTGGTGGGAAAGCGAAATAGTACAGCCACTCTGAAAGACAATTTGCAGTCTATTACCTAAATAAACGTACTTCTCCAATATGATCCGGCAATTGTGTGCCTGGCATTGGCCTGAATGAGTTGAAAACCCACACATAAACTTACACATGATTGTTCACAGCAGCTATTTTTTTTTTCTTGCTACAGTAGTCAGCTGTCCAGGTTGAGCTCCAACTTGCAATCTTCCTCAACCTCCCAGAGTGCTGGGATTATGGATGTGCACTACCACATCTTGCTACAAATTAGTTTATCTTTAAATGTTTATTTATTTATTCATTTGGTATAGGGTCTCACTATGCAGCTCAGACTCATAGCGATCTGCCTGTCTCAGCCTCCCCAGTGCTGGGATTACAGGCATAAGCCACCTTGCCAGGTTTAGCGTGCGGTACTGGAGATCAAACCCGAGTCCTTGTGCTTCCCAAGCAGGTGCTTAGACTGCTGAGCTATCTCCAAGGCCTTCTCTCTGCCTCACTGCACAGATGGTTGGCTCCAAAGCACACATGAACGGCACAGCTGCAGGACCTGGGAGGAGGAGGGTTGCTTGGGGAAGAGCAGCCAGGAAGCAGAAGGGGAAGGGAGGGGCACCCCACCACTGACTCAGCCTCCTGCCGACCCCAGCCCAAGCAGCAAGTCAGCTCCCAGTGCCACGCTTCTATCACCTTCCAGAAATTGTCTCAGTGCACAAGGCCTTGGGGACCCCTCCCTGCCCAACCTCAGCAGTAGACAAGCCAGGGCTGCCCTTGAAAGTTCCCTTCCCCTTCCCAGAGTGGTGAGAAGCTGGCCCAACCCAACTGGGTCATAGATAGCCTTTTGTGGGCTCAGAGGCCCACACGCACAGTGCTAGACCCTGGGACTGGACAAATGTCACTCACTTTCTTCCCTCAGTCATTGTCTCCAAACCATAGCTATCGGTTTCAACCCAGGAGCAGAGACAATGCTGGAGATCCCAAGGCCAGAACCTCACAAGAAAATGCCACACTCCCTGGGCACGGGACCCACCCCCAGAAGGCTGGCCTGACAACATAGCTATGCCCTGTGGTGGTTTCAGGAGTGTGGCTCCACCTTTCTTGGTGAAGAGCCAGTGATAATTTTCAGGGACTGTGGGTGACAGGCAGACATGACTGCCTACAGAGCTCCAGATACCTGTGGGAGAGGAGGAGGAGGAGGAGGACAGGACCTGGACACACAGGGGTGAAGTACAGTAGCTTCTGGTACCTCTGCCGCCTGCCTGAAAAACCATCTTCTCCATGGCAGAGGACCATGGGCAGAGCTCGGAGACTGCTCCCTCACACAACTTCCAACCCTGCCTCTTCCTTCTCTCCAAGTGTGCAACACTCACACTTCTCATGTGGACAGAGAACTCGGCCCTGTCGGGGGCTTTCTGCTCCGTCTGTGCCACTCCCGCCTTCTAAGGGTGGCTTTCCTGCATTCGTGGCCCACATTGCTATTCTGTCCTCCCAGCTCTTCATCCCCTTTGGAATTGAACCACTCTCTCCTCCTGCCTGACCCCCACTCTTCCTGCCCTACCATCTAAATGAGGGTTGTGTCCTCCTATGTGAGCCCACTGCCCAGGCTGCAGTAATGGCATCCAAGGTAGACAGGAGCCTGTGCTGGGTAAAAAAGAAGAAGGAGGAGAGGGAGAAGGGGATGGAAAAGGGAAGGAGAAGGGGAAGGGGAAGGAGAAGGAGAAGGAGGAGAAGGAGGAGAAGGAGAAGGAGAAGAAGAAGAGGAAGAGGAAGAGGAGGAAGAGGAGAAGGAGAAGGGGAAGGGGAAGGGGAAGGAAGAGGAGAAGAAGGGAATGGAGAAGAAGGAGGAGGAGAAGAAGAACAACAAGAAGAAGAAGAACGAGAACAAGAAGAGGAAGAAGAAGAGGAGGAGGGGGAGGAGTGGGGCAAGAGGGGGAGGAAGAGCAGGGAGGAGGAAGAAGTGGAAGAAGAGGAAGAGGGAGGACAAGGAGGAGAAGGGGGAGGAGGAGGGGGAAGAGAAGGAAGAGGAAGTGGAAGAGGAAGCAGAAGCAAAAGAACAAGAAGAGGAGGGGGAGGAGCAAGAGGAGGACGAGGACGAGGATGAGGAGGACGAGGAGAAAGAAAGGGTCAGGGAGATAGCTCAGCAGGATAAGCACCTACCTGACAAGAGCAAGGTCCTCAGTTTAATACCCAGTACCAAAAAACAAACAGACAAACAAACAACAACAAAACAGTCCCTCCCTTCCTGGGCTTTCTGATTGGTTCAGGAAAAAAGAATTAGGCACCTTTGGGGTTTTGGTAACTAAGCCTGAGGATAGGAGCCCTTTAACCCTAGAGGCTGAGCCAGGGGATGTGGCCCCTGAGGTACTAGTGGTCATCAGCCCTGCCACCGGTGCAGGGCAGTAAATGTGAGGACAGGTACACCTAAAAGATCTCCTAGGCCCTTGGTTCTAGTGGCTTCTGCTAGACATGTAGCTTGGGCAGAATCTGACAACCCCACCCCTCCCAGCACCCCTGAGAGGTCCCTGTAAGCACCGGCACCTGTGCAGTCACAGGAACACGCTGAACCCTCTGAAGAGGACCGGGGGACCCTAATGCTACACAGTGTCCTGGTCACAAGCAGAAACTCTGCTCGGCTCTGCTTGCTTGGTGTTTTAGCAGGAAGTCAGAGGAGACCCCTCTCAGCCTTTGGAGAATCACAGAGCAAACAGAAGGTCCCCTGGGACTCAGCCAAGACCCAAGTCTGCCGCTGCCTCTCCCCCACCATGGGCCTCTGGGCGGTGCAGCGGAGCATTCACAGCTCTCGCTATGGCATCTTGGCAAGCACACGTGCCGCTGTGTCAATGCGTGGCACAGTCACGGCCTTCACGTCATAGGTTAATGGCTGGGCTGATATCAGAATGGGACCTGGTGCACCAAACACACTCCCTGAAGCGTTCGCTGTCATGATCTCTGGGATTTGTATTTGGAGCGGAGATGACCACTGGCCTGTTTCCTTACCAAGCTCAGGTCATCACAGCCGGACAGATACATCATCAGCAGGTCTTTGATACAGAGCTCCACATGATACAGCTGCAAACCCAAGAAACAGGAACAGGAATGTGCTTTGTTAGGATCAGCACAGTGTCTGCTCTGTTGGGAGGAGGTGCAGCCAAACCAGCTGGGCGGGGCTCGCTCTGTTCTGTGTTTCCCCATAGGCACTGACAAACGCCAAGCAAGCCACTGGACTCCTAGAGGACAGACATGAAAATGACAGTCGCCCTTGGATCTGATTGTACACGGCAGTGCCTGCTGATGGTGTGGGCCTGGCCAGGTCACTTTGTACTGAAGAAACAGCTCTATGGCTGGACACGAGGACTCTGAGCTGCCCAGCAGGTGCCTGCACCTGCACCCCAGGTGCCTGGCACCCAACTGAGAACACAACATCCAGGCAAGTAGATCATTCTGGATTCCTAACATTCACAGTGGGCAGATTTATTCCCCACAAAATAGTTCTCCCTGAAATAGCAGTTAGTATAAACTACAAATGCTACCAATCAATGACAATGTTTTTCATAGGTTTTGAGGATGTAAAAAAAAAAAAAAGTGACATGTGTAAGAGTCAACAGCTGCTCACACAGTCAGTGCCCCTCATGATAGCAGAGGGAAACTCTGCCCTGCGAGTTCAGTAAGTTTCCCAAACACGTCCAGTTAGTGCCTGGCTCAGGCCGGATCTGCACCTGGGCTTGCCTGATGAGGAAGCCAGTTCCGTCTCCCTTGTAGAGGATGTCAAAACAGATAGGACAGCATTTGAAAATCACTTTGGTAAAATTCAAAACTGGGTAATTAGATCCACTGATCAAAATGATGTTTTGAAAGAAGCGCAGATTTGCAAAGGGAAGATAACTCTTCGCTGCTGGCAACAACACTCTGGCTGTTTGGTAGCTTACAACAAGAAGAGACGGCCTGGCTGGGTGATGCCAAGAAGGATGGAGGGGACCCCCACCCCAGCTGTGCAGTCAGCTGCTTCCTTCCCCTGGATGCAGGGCTTTCTAATCAGGCATTAAATTAGCAGCCCCCCCCCCTTTCTAGGAACAAAGGGGAGCACTACCAGTAAGCTCTTCTTTGTAACACGATGAAATCCCTTTATAATTAGAACAAATAGCCACTGAGGCACCTACGTAGCCTATTTATAAGCAGGTGGAGGACAAGGCGGCTTGGTGGATACCACAATGCAAATGATAAGTTCTTACTAAAATGCCATTGTCAATGCCAACAGCAGAGCCAGAGATCTTCAAAGTTCCCCCATCTTACTCAGCAATTGAAATGATATTCTTGCAGTGTGAACTTCCTTGGGCAGAGGTTTCTCATTTGCTTCCTCTATGTATTCAAAGCCCTCTCCCTTTTCTCTCACATTTGCCCAGCCAGCCACCTGCTGCCATGCAAGCCTCCCCAGGGGGGGCTGTCACCATGAAGTAGCTGTCACCAGAGGGACCATGGATTCCAGGCTCACTGACCTCCATGGGCAAATAAAGTTCTGTGGCTCCCTGGATTTACTGCCCATGAAAACTTTCCAGGTATGGGGGTTTCTGTGAGCACCAGGGGAGCCCTAAATCTTTCCCTGTCTTGTCTCTCTACAGCACTGGTCTTTCCACATGGGGCTGCATGTTAACCGAGCCTTTCATTTCCTGTGCTCTGATGTTTTGAGACCTGGGGAGGGGGTCTGGTGTCCACAGGGTCCCCGCCCCTGCCAGGGTAGCCATCCCTGGTAGCTACAAACAACTTGCCCCCAGCAGGGGCACTTCTCAGCTATAGACAACCTATCCAGAGTCCACACACCAACTACCTCCTTCACAGGCTCTCACACTGTTCTCCACTTATCTTACACACCTAGCGACAAGTACCAAAAAAAATGTAGGGACAATCTCATTGCCCTGAGTTCACAGAAGTTATTCCAGCCAGGGGATTCAGAGCCCACCTCTTCTGCCTCGCCTATTCCTTCCACAGAAAGGACAACTGAGGTTGTAGCCCACAATCTCTCCTGTCCCGTGATGGACAGACACTGCCCTGTGTGGCCCTGTATGATCAGTGAATACGAAAAACTGTCTTTCCGGATGGCCCAGAAAAATGTTGGTGGCTTTACCTTTATCTTCCTTTTCAAAGAGGAAATCCAACCATTGTGATGGGGAAAAAGAATCAAAGATATGCAAATACAAGTTTAATAATCCACATAAAGGAGAAATCTTACCTAAAGTGACCTAAGTTTAGTCGCTGTCTATTTCAAACAAAATCTTGGTACATTTTCCCTGTGGAAGATTCATTAAAATCCCCACAAGCGCGATTTCCAGGGATCTGGATTTTGTAAGCTCATTAGCTTGTAGGAGAGCTCTCTGTGATTTGACCCAGTTTCCATCCCTATACTCTGAAAATCAAACATAAATGTTTTATGCACAAGGATTGGGTCATCCATCATCAGCCTACTAATAAGAAACGGGTGTTATTGCTCCATACCAAACCAGAAGCACCCTGGATGGCCCCCTGCAGAGCAAGGCCATGCACCTTTGCATCTTGGGTGGAGACAGTTTCCTAGAGAGACAGCTCCCTGTGCCAGTAAAAGGACCTACTTCTTAATGGATCCACATGAAGAATGGAACTAGATTCCACTTAATGCTCAAGGCACAGACACTTAGAGCCACCACCACGTGCACAATGTCTATCAGAAGCAGGAAATCCATGGATTCATACTTTCCACAACTGACAGCAAGAAAACTGTGTTTAAGAGGTGTCAGTGAACACAGGCTGAATAATGCATCCGGCTCCTGAGGCTGACAAGGCTTTCCTGAGGCCACACAGCTGGACGGCTTCGGGGAGCTAACAGTCTTGCTTTCCATCCAGGAGAGAGAGATGTGGGCTCCTGACCAAAGACTTCTTTCCAGCCTTGATGTGATGCTGATGTTTTTTTGTTTTGTTTGGTTTTGTTTTGTTTTGTTTTGTTTTTTTACTTGTATCCTAGAGCCCAAGATGGGAAAGAGAGTGGTGGAATCAGAGAGCAGGTAGGTGTCTCCCTGGGTTCCTCTGCTGTGGACAGTGAAAATAAGCTCCACTGGCCAATGCAGAGAGAGAAAGCAACCCGATGTTCTGCCAGTATTCAGACACTGTTTCTTGTCTTCTCTGATAAACTGAGGGTTAACACTTTTAACCCTGGAAATTTCTGCTGTTGATTAGGATGATGGTTAAGATCATGTGTAAGTCTCTGGCTGGCTTTGTGACCATGATGCACAGTGAGTGTCCACCCTGATCAGAGTACCTATCTTGGAGCAGGACGTTTGCTGAGCACCGTGTTTGCATGGACATCACTGCATCTCCTGGGCCTCGGGATGAGGACCTCTGCTCTTCCTGCTTCTGTAACCCAGTACTGCCTGGCTGGGCACTGACTCACACAGGAGCTTCAGAGTCTTTCCCTCCCTTGGAGCCCTGCAGCGTCCCTTAAAACAGTGGAACTGGAGCTTTACTTTTAAAAACCCAACACAAAACAATTCTATAATCCTATGCAACACTGACAAGCTCCACGCACCACTCAGAAAGTCTTTTCACTTCCAAGCCCAAGGCTCCTGTCATAGCTTAAGCCTCGACATTCGTCAAACCTGATCAGGCTATGTCTGTGTGTTACTCAGCTGAGAGTGGAAAGAAACCCCTTGAATTCAGAGGAAACACCTTGTCAGCAAATAATTATTGTGCTGAATTTATCTTTTTTAACCAAAAAAAAAAAAAAAAAAGTGGGTCTATGTGCAGAGTGTTTTGCTGGTTTCTTGTTTCATTTGAGTAGGAAACTGCTCCATCTCCTGTGCTCAGGACAGGTTCAAGGACAGCTGGGAGGGAGGCTCTGGAGAGTCCTCTGCCACTCTCCAGCAGCCCGCAGAGAGGTGCCCCTAGCCAGAGCCTGCGCACGACAGGACACTCGTGCTCAGTGCCCTCTGATGGTGTTGCCCAGCATCTGCCAACCGCGCAGCTGTCCAAAGGATGTCTCCAGGGGACCTCGCTTCTCACTTCCCGCCTTCATTTGAGGTCACTCAGCGTGGGGTCCTCCACCGTCACCAGCCTTTCCCACACTGTTGCTGCCCATGCGGTCATTTCCCTAGTACAATCCCTGCAGACATCTTCCCAGTGTCTGCCTCTCGTACGATCCAGGTTCACACACTTGGTGACCTTGGGCAGTTCTCAAGTCAAGGACAGAACCCAGTCCTCAGCAAACTGCCCCACACTCTCTTCTGCCAATCAGTCGCCACATTCTCCCCTGCTGGGAAAAGGCTGCTCTATTGCCCTGGACCTAAAGCCAGCCTGAGAGAATCCTCTCATTTCAAATGAAAACATGAGGCTGGGCAGGGGGTCTTGAGGACTGGCACAGAGAAGAGCATATGACCCACTGGAGACACCACCATCAATCAGGTCAAAGACAGCCTCAAAGTCCAACACTCAAAGTAGAAATGACAGAGTAGGGTAGGGTGTTACTGTCTGTACCTGTGTCCATGTGTGCTTAGGTGTGCCTATGTGTGTATGTGCTTCTAGGTGTGCACACATGTCTAAGGGACTACACATCTATGGGTGCATGAGTATCTGAGTATTCATATGCATAAGGGCATGTGTATCTGTCTGCATATGCATGTGTACACCTGCCTGGTGTACATGCACATGCATGTGAATGGGTGTGCACTTGTGCATGCGTGTGTGTGTGTGTGTGTGTGTGTGTGTGTGTGTGGTTGCCACTTGGGGCAGGGGCCTCTCAAGGGAGAGGGGCTGTTAACCTGTGTCAGCTGCATTTTTATGCCCTACTTCCCCATTAACACTCCCCGAAGGCTCCAGAATCCTACAGCACAGGTTTTGGCTTTAATTTCCACACAAATAAAGTGGGAGAAGGGCCTTTCCCTCCCACGCTGCTTCCCCTCCTCCTCTCCCCTCTCTCCCCACTTCGACTCCTTCTCTCCCATGTTCTGCCTCCAGCAGATATCAGGACCTTTCCTTCCTTCAGATCAAGGCCATGCTAGCCATGAACACAGCACTGCACCTGGGATGGATGGAAGCAAAGTCTTCTTGTCAGTGGGCTCTATCCAGGACCACGGTGCCTTTGGTCAGGTCCTGTAGAACCAGTGCCCAAAGGACTCGGCCCCAGCCAGAGCTGGATCTCAACACACAGCAAAATGACAAGGTTAGTGTGGGGCTGGGTCAAGGAGAACACCAACCCTGCCCCCTGCCTTGTCCCCACAAGGCTGCTTATAGCTTGGAGGGTGGCTCCCTCCCCACCCTTGCCTCCTCAGCCCAGAGAACCACAGGCAGCCCCTCTCTCCTCTCCATGCACACAAGCTTTTCCATGGAAGCTCCAGACTACAAATGAGAGATTTATTGTGAGGCTGTTCTCCCGCTTTAGAGTGACATAGCTTGAAATCACATGACGGGCTCATAATCAGCCACACTGAAGATGGCTTTTATGGGGCAGCCAGAAATAAAGATGGAGTAGAGTGGCTGGGCCAGGCTCACTGAGGAGCGCAGATTAGCAGCCCTTGGGAAGTCTGGGATAGAGCCCATGGTCCAGGGCACTATTTATTCAGCAGACCAGTGGGGCTTTGGAGGCAATCCTTTAAGGACCTCATTGTCAAGGAAAGGGGGCAGCATAGTAAAATGACACAGTAAATTCACATCCGGTTCCTATCACCTTCTCCATGAATGTCTCTCTCTGTGGATGAACTAGAATCACGAAGGACAACGGTTCCCACACAGGGAAGACACAGAGGAAAAGGGGTGGTGCATGTGCTGCCCCCCACGGGTCTGTGTACCCCATAAGAACAAGGTGTGGAGCACTGGGCTGCCAAAACTGCTTGGCCTAGAATCATCTAGAATCCCTGTGTTTTCTCAGAAATCCTGGGACAGAGCATGGAGACTGCCAGGTTTACACGTGAAAAGCAGCCCGCTAGGCTCAGTCCAGCATGGCATTCTGTCCTCTGTGAGAAGAGAGGGGGAGGTGAGCATGGAGGACCCCGGAGGAGCCCCTCTGTCAGTGCGGCTGCAGAGAGGTGAAACTCTACCTGCTAGTAATGGTCGCCCACCAGGGGAAAACTACTTCATTTTTTTTTAAAGCAGAATTGTTTCCTTTTAAAATTCCTAGCAGTAGACAGGGGTGAGAGAAACACTGGAGGGAGAGATAAGAACTTAGAGCCGGAACGCAGGCCTCACCTGCTTGATGGAGCTGAGGAAAGTGGGAGTGCGCACCCTGGCCACACTGTCGCGCTCTGCCCGCTGTCTTCCCATGCGCACATGGGGCATCTGTGCAAGAGGACCACGTGGCTGGCCGTACACAGTCTTCCCACACCCATCTTCTGGACAGGATGGGTGATAGCTGTATCCTCAGGCACACAGGTGTGGACTTCCCTTAAACCTCGTGCCCGGAAGGAATGGAAGGCGAAGGAGGTGCAAGCTCAGAACCCCAAGCTAGAGCTTCATCCTTCTTGCCTGTAAGATACAGACTGCTCCACCCGTCCATACATGCACATTTGTATAGCAGCACAGTTCACCACAGCTAACTCTTGGAAGTGCCTGTATGCCCGTCAGCAATTGAAGAGATAGAGAAAAACATCTCTGATACCCACAGTGGGGTACTACTCTGCCACGAAAAAGGATGACATTGAGTCCTTTATAGGAAAAGAGATACACCACGAGGCCACAATGTTCAGTGAAGTGTATCAGACACACAGCTTAAATGTCACAGTTTCTCTCATATGAGCGACCCAAATTATAAATGAAGTCTGACAATAGGACATAGGGAGATCTTTCTCAAATAGGAAGTGAGTCAATGGGAACTAAGGGGAAGGAATGGACATGCAGCCCACATGAGGAGCGGAAGCTACAGACATGTATTAAAAACAGAAAAAAACAAATCTAATGATATAAAAGTTAGGTTGTGTCACACAGCAAATGCAAAACATCATAAGACAGACAATAGGCGATGTATTTGATAATAGAAATACACAAGGTAATGGGCAAGAAAAAAAGTGTCAGACTAAGGAGGGGCTGAGGCATCCCCCACTCGACCGCAAATTCACACAGTGCACTGGGGCCCTCTGCTCCACAATACGGGAGGCTCTGTCACTTGGAGGGAAAGGAGCACCTGTAGCCCAAGCTGGTAGGAGACAGCACTACCCAGGAGTCACAGTTCTGCTGCGGCCTCCTCACTTGAGAATTTCTCCGCTCTGGCTGAAGATGCACCGAGCCTGGGCCTGGAGCCCTGTGTGCCACCCACAGAATACACTGCATCCACCACGCAGCAGGGGTGGCTGTGGCCAAGTCCCACGAATGAGGCGAGTGTGGGGCTGTTGCTGGTGTGAAGAGCTGCAAGAGGCAGAGAAGCAGCCGGCTGGCACAGAGGCTGGCCTCCTCGAAGGCAGCCAGCAGCAACGGCAAAGACCTACGCCAGGTATACTCTGCTACTGGGTGGAGAAACGGCCAACCGATGTGTCCTAGACACGGGGTAGGAAGGTGAAGAAGGGATTATAGAAGATGGCACTAATGTAAATAGAAGCTAAGGAGAGCTGTGTGCAAGGTGGCAGAACTGGTGCAGGAAGGGATGTTCCCGTTATGTGTGGGCTTCAGCCACGAGGCGCAGGACAACGTGCAGTCCCTAGGGTATCCTGGAGGCAGGCTACTGCTACTTCCTGTGTGTGTTGCAGCAGAGACTTGCTGTGTCCCTGAAAATGCATAGCTCACCCTGATAGGAAAGCTACAGGCTGATGCCCTTAGCCGAACGTGAGGAGCCTGCTGGAAACATGAGGTGTCCCTGATGGAAGATTAGGACCCAGTTCCAGGGATTCTCGGCAGCTCCAACAAGAACACGTCAGGAACTGCTTCCCAATGGCTTCCAGTCCTCCGAGCCTTTGGCAAATACTTTTCCCTGCCGAGTTCTGCATCCTCCCTGGGTCACTGCAGGACAGGCTGTGAGGAGGGTGTGAGGGCAGGCGGCCTTTCAGGAACAGCAGGCCCGGAGGCAGTCTCCTCAGGGTCCCACCAAAGCCTGCTTCCCAGGATACTCAGGCATGGGCGGAATTCCAAAAGTCAAGAGATGGCAAATGAACTTAGTGTACAAGGCACCATGGTGGTTCATTGACTAATTGTCAACTTGAACAGGGAACACACAGCTGAACTGAGTCCTCAAGGTTCTGGGCATAGCCGACCCTCTTTAAGGAAGATTATAAAAGGAGAATGAGAGGGAAGGATTTCTGTTGACTTTTCTTGAAAAGGCCTCATGGTAGCTGATTTTCCTCTGGTAAGCTCGGTCTCCTGGCTTTTGGCATGGATTCCTCAGCTTCCAGCACCGGTCTCACTTCCTCCCTGGTGCAGACTTCTCCATCTCCAGCCATGGATCCTCAGCTCCCTGATGTGGATTCCTTGGGATGTTGCTGTGGGCTCTGGGACCTCAACTAGACCCTTTCCATGGACAGACAGGCTTTGCATTCTCCTACACCTGACTCTAGCAAGCACTGATGGATAGAGCACTTAGCTCTTCCTCTACATTACATGCTCAATGTGTTCTTCCTCAGCCTCCGGATGCTGCTTTAGGTGAAAGCCTTCCGCATTTACAGCCACCAGCGAGTGCACCGGGGTCTGAGGAATGGCAAACGTCACGCGCCTCCCCTGAGCGCTGAGCTGCGGGCCCTCTAGTGTGTGCCCTCTTTCCAGCCATAGTCGTAGCTCTGACTGTCTCGCCTCCTCACTCCGGGGGCTCATTCTGCCAGCCCCCCATGCCATCTAAAAAGAATACTCTCCAGTGATCTGGCTAAAAGAATAGAAAAGTAAGTGAATAAAAAGAATTTCCAGGTATTTAGGCAAGCTTGGTGTCCACACTAAGAAAAGAAACACCAGGAGGGAGAAAACATGTCCTGTGTGTCTGTATGTGTAGTCATTCATGTGTGAGTATACGCACATGTCTCTGTGTATGAGTGCACACATGTGTGCATATGTGTACATGTGTGCATGTATGACTGTACAAATTCTCTTTAGACACACAGGTGTGTGTGTATATGCATGCATACATGTACACATGAGCGTGTATGGGTTCTGTGTGCGCTCACATCCCCTTATGGATGCATATATGTACATGTGTGTATGCATGAGTGTGAACAGGTCTGCATTCATGAGTCTTGTGTGCATGGGTACACACGTGTGCACATGTGTGCGCATGAACACAGAGGTGAATTCATTCTGAACACAGGCAGTAGACAACCTGCACTGGCTCGTACGCTCCCCAGGCAGAGCAGGTGTCAGGCCTGATGCGCAGTCAGGTCCTACCTCCCAAATGTCTGCAGAACAGACCTACCACGGGAAGGGGAAGGGCCTCCTTGAAGGTGCCACCTTCTCTTAGAGTAGCTGGCCTGCTTCTCTTGGGGTCTGGATGGCCCTGTTAGTAACAAGTCGGGTTCCAGAGAGTCAGCACCACTCATTGTCCATACTGAAACAGAAATTGAGCCCCTGGGAGCCAAGCAAACAACTCTGCAGTCTCCTGCTGAGCAGGCTCATTAGAGACCCTGGGGGGGGGGGGCGTCCTGCTCAGAGTATTCTTGGCTTCCTGCAACATCAGTAAGTGGTACCCTTCCTTTTCTTGCACCCTAATTACTTCACAAGCTCTTCTAGCCCCCAGAGCCTGATAGTGCCCAGTTTCAGTGTAGCAGTTTCCGTGGCTGAGGCTGAGGGGGCCGAGCACGAGGTGATGGCAGAAGAGATGCCTCCTCCCAAGCCTGGTTCTTCATATGTCCCCTGTGCATGGCATCTGGCTGACCAATACAGCACCAGCAATACCCAGAAGAAGCCCCCTTGATCTGCTGGAGTACTTTCCTTGTCATTTATGCCTCAGATCCCATCCAGCTGAATATGAGTCCAGCCACACACATTTCTGCCCCGCGCATGCTAGGAAACGCAGCTCATCTGAGTTTGCCCAGGCCAATTGAATATGCCCATGTTGCAAAGGAGGGAAAGTGAGGCTTGGTGGGTAGAAAGCCATGGATGGTGGGCAGGGCTGTGGTCTGCTGGGACTGAGCAGACAGCTTCAACTTTATCAACCACTAGTAAATTACGTGTCTCTTTCATTCTTTCAGAGCACTGCAAGCAGGCTGACTGGTGCTTCCTGTATCCCTCCACTGTTGGGTCTCCCTCCCTCCCCGGACTCCGTGGGTGGGGTGCAGAAAGAAGTGAGAAATTCCTTCCTGATTGCTGCATTAGCACTGGCTTGCTGAGGTGACTTCCTGCCCAAGTTTGCAGAACTTTCTTATAAATGGTGGCTGCTCATTAGAAACACCTGGGGAGACTTTTAAAGCTCCCTGTGCCAGGATGCAGACCAATTACCTTGCCTGCTCCGGGGAGGGGACAGAGGGATCCACATTTTTAAAGTCCCCCAGGGGACCTTAACTTGCAGCTGGGGTTAATAACCATTGTCAGCGTTTTCACCACAGCCACCAGGCCAGGGGCAGAATTAGCCCTGTTTAAGAACCAGCAGCAAAAGATGCTGGACTTAGGAGGAGGACACCCAAGGTCAGTGGTCAGGTCCCTGAGGCACACTAAGCACAAGCATCCCCACTTCTTTCTGGGGTGCACCTGACTTCCTGTTCCCCTCACACAAGATACCTGTTCCAGTGAGGCAAGTCCAGCCACAATCAGCCTGCCCTTGCTCCCCACAAAAGCCTCCAATGGCGAGTACAGTGGGTACCCGCCCTGTGGGGACAAGTTGGGCCTGTTCTGCTCCAAGCCTCTTATAGGCACAGCATGGGAGTCCTGAGCTCCCCCAGCCTGCACGTGATTTCTAACCAGAGAACATACTCAGTAAGACTCCAGGACAACCCTCACCCAGTGAGGAAAGAGATTCCAGCTGTGGTCCTGGATGGGAAACACTGAGGTGTGGTCCTCAGTCTCCCAGAGTCTCCATGGCACGTGGGACGAGCCCTGGCTACCCTATAGGGATTCCTTCTCCGGCTCTGTACTGACTCTCGCCTCCCTGCTCTGTCCTTCACCTGGCTTCCTGAGATCACCTCAAGCCCTGATGAAAGGTCAGCTCCTGTGGGAAACCAAGCTAAGCATCATGAGACCTGTGGCCACGTCCCTCAGACTGCACGGCAGCCGACCGAGGTGGCCTTGGGAGCAGAAGAGCTGATCTCAGACGAATGCTAGGTTCCATGCACACTTTCCACACTAAGATTCAGGAAGCTTCTCTTGGAGGTGCTGAGCCACCCATTAAACATGAAATCAATCACTTGCTAAAGACCTGATGTCAGACCCCTAATCCCTACAGTCAGTATAAACTGAGCCTCAGCCTCTGATGTCTCAAACTGTCAGGACCGTGAGCAACTGGCTTTTATTGTCTGGTCTGTGCCGACAGGAGAGGTTTGGCAACAGAACCTTGCCGGTGGGTAGCATGTAGCCCATCAGGCAGCACAAAACATCCACTTGTAGGACTGGTGAGGTAAACCACAGTTGGGGATCTTGGCCTGGACCCTTCTTTTTCCTGGGGGATTTGCTTTCATTGCTTGTTTCTTAGCTGAAATAGTTGCAAAACGAGAGTCCCACGCCCTGTCACTGTGTGGTCATCGCAGCTATGGCTTTGTAGGAATGATAAAATAAGATTTTGATTCTTCCTTATTGGCCAGATTTCAAGGTAATGAGTTACATCCCTAGCATCTTCCAAAGGTGGCCAATTAGTTGTTCTTTTTTGAAGAATCATTGTGGACTCATGGCTTGAAACACACCTGGCCACCCACGGTCATATTCCAGCTGATGCTGAGATCTCACACCTTCCACCAGTAGGAATCCCTTCAAATTGGCTTGTGGGTCCTATGGACGTGACCTGGACTCCGATAACTATGTTCTTGTTTGGTTTGACACAATGCTCCCTCCTGAATTTCAGAGTCCCAGCCCTAGAAGCAGCCACTTCTCCGCAGACCCTGGCTCCCTTTAGGGAAAAATAGTATTTCGATGAGGACTTTTTAAAATCTAGGGTGTTGGACACTCAGTAAATCTCTTCCAACTCAGGTCTGTAAATTGGATACTTTCTTGTATTTTTCTTTGATAATTTCTTTTTCCTTCCCATTTTCTCTAATTTCTGCTTTGTTTCTGAAACACATATTTGTCTAAATTTTAGGGTACTTAGGCCACTCCTTGAATTCCCTCCTATTTTATTTCATTTTGTTGAAATCTTATTCTGTTTTCTAGGACATTGCCACTATTTCATCGAAATTTTGTTTTGCCATTTTAATTTGCAAGGGCTCTACTCTGTTCTCAGAATGTGCCTTCTTTATAGCATTGCCTCTATTATCCGGCAGTGCAGTAACTTCTCCTATACCCAGGACTATCACTTATCCTTTCTCCATGTCTCCACGTAAACCACAAGGTCTCTTGTTTCCTTCCAATTCCTCTCTGTCCTCCTTTTTCACTTCAATTTTGTTTTCTTTCAAGTTTATTTATTTATTTGGTGCAGGGTCTTGCTATGCAGATCCTCCTGTCTCAGCCTCCCCGGCACTGGTGTGCACCACCATGCCCAGTTTCAGGGGTGGGCACGGTGCACTTGAGGTTCCTGGGCAGGCACAGCATACAGTACCAGGCATCAAACGCTGGTCCTTGCACTTGCCAGGCAGGCACTTAGATTGCTGAACTATCTCCCCTGTCTCACCTCGGTTTCTGATGGCTCCCTTCCCATGTGATGACTCTCCATTGTTCATTCCTAGTTGAGAGCTGGGCTGATGGAAACTATCTTTACAGAGAAATAGACTGTCTCCCAGGGCTCCTGGCATTCTGACCAGTGAGCCAATAACCTCCCAGGGGTTTCCAGTGCTGGATGACACAGGTCTTTTCTTTGAGGTAACCCGTTTCCCTGAATGGAACTCCTCCACCCGTCTAATTTCCTGCCTGCACAGTGTAGGAATGGTTTCCATTTCCAGGAGCCAAGCCGGGATTTACCATTCCATACAGAGACCTCATTCTCAACTTTATGGTATGGCATAGGCCAGTGCTGGCATCTGAATGTTTCTGACTTAACTCAGAGAACTCTGGGTTTCTGCTGGTGTTGGGGTGTGCATGGTCCTTTGAGTATGTGGCATGGAGAGAAAGCACCTAGAAGTTTATGGTTGTTCCTGACAAAAACTCAACAGGCTCTTCTGTTTTCATTCCTTCCCTAGTTGAGTCTTTAGGGGACCCTGGAAGACGATTTCCGAGGTTGAATGGTCTGCGGTGTGAATGAGCTTGCTCCTAGGTGACCTCCTCACCCTTTCCATCCCGAGAAGCAGGATCTAACTGTCCCTGGTCTGATGATCAGGCGTCACTCCTCATCCCTTGATGTCTCATCAAACTGAACTAACTTCATTCCTCTACTCATGGTTCTCCATTCTCTTTGATGTCATTTTATTTCTATTATTATCCTGTCCATGTGTTTTGTGAGGGGACAAAGATAAACATATACGAGGCACTGCATTTAACCCACAGCTGTCTCCACTCTATTTTGTTTTATTATTTTCTTTTTAAAGAGAATTAAAAATAATAAAAAATACAGAATTTCACTAAGCAAAATGACAGAAATTCAACAATGGCTGTTATATTGCAGACTGTTGACTTCAAATTAGTTGTTCATATTGCCAGATACAAGGATGTGAAATTGGTAAATAAGTAAATAAAAATAAAAACAAGAGAGAAAAAATTTTAAGCATTAACTGCTTCTTTCAGCACATATCAGCAGTACAATTACCCAGGCTATCCTACGTATACACATATATATTTCTCTTTCCCTTCCCTCTTTCTTTTCTCCTTTCCCTCGTCCCAGTTGTTCCTCCTTTTGAACATTCTTTCCCTGTCACAGCATCTAGTATGCTTTTCAGATTTTATTTACTCTTTCAGGTTCTTATACAAAGGAGACAATATCATAGTTACATACGTGGGTCTGCTTTATTTCACCCATGAGTATGGTCTCTAGTTGCACCCATTTACCTATAAAAGCCGAGTTTAAGTTTTCTTATAGCTGAGCAATACTTCATTATATAAAAATACATCTTTTTCAGCCATTCCTTAGTTGATTTCAGGATAGTTGAGAAAGCAACTCCTTGCCATAGGCAACTATGATCCTGTTACTTTCTCTTTGCCACCTTGGCTGTTTCAGAATAAAATTCAATTTGTTAACATTTAGAGTCGTCCATAGGTCTATCTTTCCCCCCACCTGTGCCTCCAGTCTAATGTACGTAAGATTGTTTGCTTCAATGTCACAGTCTGTAGAGTGGACAGGAGACCTCAGTGCAACTTGTTGTATCTGGAGAGTGGATGAAGTTGCCACCACAACCACACCCTGCTTCCTCTTCCCTTGCCCGGGTCCTTCTGTCAAATTCCAAGTCCCAGTGGGTGTGCCTGTCTGACTGGCCAAGGCCAGGGTTGCTATGTGTTGTGATGTTGGTGACCAAGTCTTCCACCAGTGACTACGCAATGAAAACACTGAAACTTGCCAGATAGGGACCCAGGTGCTGATAGCCCACCCATTAAAAACGTCTGCAGAGCAGGAGCTGTTGTCTTGCAAACCCTAGCATGTGACACCCTCGGGGACTCAGGAGAGGGTTGTGGATGGCAGATGAGCTCAAATAACCAGAACCAGACCACACAGGGATCTTTGAAAGGTTCAAACCCACTCTCAGGGGTTCCGAAGTAGAGTCTCATTTGACTAGAGACCCAAGGAGGCCACGTTCCAGCCTAGTCAGAAGGGACCTCAGCCATCACTGGGCACACTGTGTCTTAGCACTCTGCAGTGAGGGATCTAAAGAGCCACAGAAGTGACAAACCTTGCCCAGGGACAACTGAGGGTTTAGGGGCCAAGAACAACAGGTTCTTACTCCCAGGGCGTGCTCTGTCCTTCCAAACTGGTTTTTGTCACCTATGAATTTTGTATTTGTCACCTATGAATACCTGGCTTGTCTCTATATCAGTACAACAGCTCATCTCACCCTAATAAGCCTCATAATGGTAGAGGCTGGGATTGTAACCTCTTCTGGGCCCCTCATATTTGCCTGACCACAATGGATACCTTTTGCGGTAGACAATGAATATTTGAGGGCACCATGAAATCAGCAGAATTCACTGGTGACTACTGATCAGATATGTCAACTTCACCGGATTAAGAAATGTCAAACAGTTCAGTCAAGTACATTCCTGGGTGTGTCTGGGAAGGTAATAGAGTCGTGGCTTCGAGTACTGTATCTGGCTCCTTGCCCGCTGAGTGCTGACGTGGTTCCCTTGCCTTGCTTCCTGGCTACAATGAGCTAAGCAGCTTTGGCCCACCATGCCCTTGTACCATTGTGTTCCTGACTTGGAGTCGTGTGGTCTGAAATTGAATCATGGGTGTTAGGCATTATGTCTCAGGGACAAGAAAGCTGATTGATATACTTCACCTCCCATGAACAAAATAACCATCTGAAGCTTCCTTGCAAGCTGCGATGATGTATTTCACAATTATCAAACAATGCCCTTATTCCTACAAAATGTTCTTTCAGTTCTCAGCTAAGTCAGAGAGCAAACGGCTTAGCCATTTGGTCTGCTAGGGTTTGCATCAGTGAGGTGGGGATAATGATTTGTTTGGGGCTCAGTGGTCAGCAACTCATTCTAAAAGATGTTCAGAAGAGAGGCCTCTGGGCCCTCAGAAGTAAGGTACCCAAGCACACAGGCAAAACTCGGCAGAATACACATCCTAACGTGATCGGAACACTTTCCTTTCTACAGTCTGTTCCACTTAGGTTTTCAGTGGTGGGTATGATATTTTGTGGAAGAATCTGGACAAATCCTTTACCACCTGCAGAATCACATGGGGTTGCCTCCACAAAATCAGCTAGAAACGCACTGAATCTGAGGGGAGATGTGGTGCTACAACAGTTTCCTAGTACCACAATCACAAGGCACCCCAAGTCAGGTGGTTTGAAACAACAAAATATCTACTGTCTTGCATTTCTGTGAGCCAGATGTCCAAACACAAGATGTCAGCAGGACCAAGCTCCTCTAGGAGGGAGAACTCTTCCTCGTCTCTTCAGGCTCAGGTGCCCTTGGCTTGTGACAGCATCCCTCCAGCCACTTCCCCATCTCCATGTGACCATCTCCTTTGTGTGTGTCAGGTCCTGCTCAGCTTGTTTCCTCTAAGGAATTTGTTAGGGCTTTTGGGACCCACCAAGATAATCAATAACATCTATCAATCACATCTCTGACCTACAAATTAATATTCATTCTTTTGCTACATTATATATTATTAGAAAGTGTATCTTTGGAAGAATTTTATTGGAGCTGATTACAGATGAGGTAAAGTTGTCATAACTCCCTCCAGAGAAATGTCACATGGCAGCTTTAGCTGGATGACACAGTCTAGACTCAGAAGTGAAAGGGAGTTTAGTCACTGCACTGGTGCCTTGTCAGTAAGGATGAGGGGACCCACTGGGGCAATACTTCTAGCCAAGGCAAGGTGGTGACAAGCTCAACTTCTAGGACCAGAACCTTTAAAATAAAATCAGTTCTCCTGCATTCAAGCTGCATGAACCTCAGCAAATTCTCTGCCTGCTTTAGTGATGGCTGTGCTTTATTCTGTGCCTCAGTTTCCTTTTCTGCCACAGGAGCCTATGGAGCACATCTCAGGGATGTAGTGAGATGAAGTGAGTCTGTGTGCCTGCTACGTACCACGCCCATTCCTTGGTATGCTACAGATAGAATGGATTTCCTGTTGTTACCCTGGGACTTGCTCAGCTCCCTGACGTGCCCTTTCACCTCTGGAAACACAGCAGAAAAGGTCCAATCCAGAGAGCCTGGTGTGTTCCCTTTGAATTTCAGCCATTATTTCGTAGTGTTAAATTCTAAGAGCATGGGTTTATTTACACCTTAGGTTCTTTCTCCAGGTATTGAAAGTATAATAGGAAAATTCACTGGATGAAACACATTCTCTGAAATGCATCCAGATTTTTATCATCTCAACCCAAGAGAAGGAAAAAAAATCTCTGCACAGAGCTCCAAACTCAATAATTTTTTCAAAGCTTTAATAAATTATGACTGATATACAAAAACTTATACACACGCTGGCGAGCCCAGAGTTAGTTTGAAAAGTCGTTTTACCCTAAGATTATTTTGAAAGCACAAACTAGACAACCTGTTTAGGTTTTCTTCAGGACAAATGAGTGGTACAGGTGTGGCTGAGGCATTGGTTTTTCCCCTCTACACTTGGGTAGCTATGTGGGGGACCAGACTGAGGCCATCCAGAGTCAACAGAGAAAGTGTTTCATGTTGGGCGGCACCTATCATTCAGCCACACCAGGAACAGCACAATCAAGGCACAGTGGGAATGCACTGGCAGAGAAAGGGTGCAACTTTGAGGGTTATTATGCAAGGAACAGTGAAGGACTAGCAGGGTCATGTCACTATCAGCACTTTGCATGTCTCTGACAGCACACGGGGTACATGCTCACAACACCTCTGGGTCCTTTACCATGCCCCTAAACTCTGCTGGAAAACATCAAATCGCTGCCTTTTCCCTGACTCTAAAATTGTACATATACATTTATAGGAACTATAATGAAATCATTAACTATATTCAGACTGAAAAGAACTCAAAGTGGTCGCCAACTAAAACCACAAACTCTAAGAGAAGAATAAATATGAAATGCAAAAAACTGATACAGAGAGGTGGGGAGAAATCCAGTGCAAACGCTAGATGGTTATTCAGTTTGGTGAAACACTGCATTTGGTCTTAGGTCTTTGGCAGCCAGGGCAGATAGAGAACGACAACATAGTGTGTGATATAACTTATAAGTTATTTGTCCACAGACTGAGTATATGAATGTGAGAAGGCCTAACCATAATGTCATTGATCTGGCTGAGGGCACTTAGGATGGGTTATTATGCCTTTTCTATTATGAAAAGAAAAACCATGGGAAAGAGTTTAAAAGGAACTACCCTATACTCTCATTGCCCTGAGATAACTGATGTGATAATTTAGGAAACTTTCTTCTGGTAGTGAAATTTTCTTCCTTTCTATTTTAAAAAATACAAGTGAAATAACATACAGAGTCATATATTCCTATTCTTCTTAAATTAATAAACATTAATTACTTAATTACCTAATACTCTATATTAAGAGCTTTCCATGCCATGAACAACTCTTCATACATGTCCTGTTTAACACCTCGGTATTTTGCAGAATAGATGAGCAATGTTACTAAACTTCTCTCTCTCTCTCTCTCTCTCTCTCTCTCTCTCTCTCTCTCTCTCTCTCTCTCTCTCTCTCTCTCTCTCTGTAGTGTGGATTGAACTCAGGAATTTGCCCTTGTCAAGTGGGTGCTTATGCCACAAAGCTATCTACTCAATCCTCTGAACTACAAAACTTGTCCTTGGTGCACTTTGCCCTATTTAAGGAAAACAACTGTCTGCTGTGAACATCTGGTGCAGGAATCTGCACATCTATCACATCTCCAATAACTTCCTCAAATTCCTGGCTTAAAGAACATCAGCAGATTCTAAAGCTCTAGAAGGGGAAGGCCATTTTCTAGAAAGACTGTGTTCCTGCATTGCACAGGACATTTTGCCTCACTGTCCCAGATCTGAGTCCATCATTGAAAAATCTTTGGTAATTCAATAAGGGAAATGATATCTCTTTGCTGTTTCAATTTGCATTTTGTTCAAAACCAGTGAGGTGGGCCGGAGAGATAGCTTGGCAGTCTAAGTCCCTCCCTGGCAAGAGCAAGCACCCAGGTTTGATCCCTGGTACTACATGCTGTGCCAGCTCCACAACCCCAAGTGTGCCGTGCCAGCTTCTGAAACCAGGTACACACCTGCAGTCCCAGCACTGGGGAGGCTGAAACAGGAAGATCATTCTGAGTCTGAACTGCATGGTGAGACCCTGTATCAAACAAATGAATAATTAATGAATTATAAAAAAAAGTGAGGCCATATTTCTTTTTGTATGTTGATTTTCTATTTGCATTTCATCTTTAGAGATGTTCGTCCTTTACCTGCATTTGTACTTTGGGTCTTAATATTTTTTTTCTCACCCATTTGTATGAACTCATTATATAGTAAGAATGTTCATCTTTTTTTTATTCTGTGAGGTGATGTGTGTTTCAAACATGTCCCTACCTAATGCCTTCCCATTCATCCTGCTCCTGCGTGAGCTTCACGGGGAGGAATGTGACATGCTCTGAAGTCATCCTGCTGGTCAGTTGCCCTGGACTTTCTTCCATCGCGTTTATATTAAGCAATACCATCTTTTTCTCCCCGTGGAATGCCTGTAGCTTGGGAGTAGAGCTCTACTGGATGCCCTCTGTCTAGGAAGTTCAAGTAGGATTACATGAAGACTTATTTTACCTTCTTAGAATGAGATTGTCTTCAGAAAAGGAGATTGCAAATCTAAATATTATCATCAATATCAGGCTTGGTTCTTAGGATTCAGGTGTTACAGACATGCTCCCCAGGATGGCACTGGCCTGATAGGGAATGGGGAAACCTTGCAGATGGCGGTTCCAGTGCAAGTCTCTAGGTCACTAAGAATGTGCCCTTGGTGACAATGTTGCCCAAGCCCCTTACCTGTGCCCTCAGCTTTCTAGCCTTGAGTCAGGCAGTTCTGTTTCACCATAGACAATGGGGTCAACAAATCATGGATGGGAGCCTCCTAAGCTATGAGAGGAAAAATCTCCTTACTGCTTGCGTCTCTAGGGTGTTGCTTATGGTGATGGGAAGCTGACACATTCTATGCAACAAAGGTGGGACTGAGGGTCAAGGAAAATGTGATGACTGGGTGTCCTTGATAGAACCTGTAAGCAAAAGTCCATTCGATCAATGCCCAGTCCCCACATTCTCTTAGTCCAATAAAGAAAAAAAAAAAAAAAACTAATGTCCCTAATTTACTGATCTGGTTTAATTCCCGTTCATAGAATATGCTGTTCCAGAAAAAGAAGCCCTCAGCTTCGAAAGCATAAGGAACCTTGTATAAACCTGAGACACACCAGTGATCATGGATGGGAAGACCTGATCCCCAGAGAGTTTCTAGCTTCTTTATTCTCTGCTATCCTTACAAAGCCCTACTCCATAAGAAAGCTGTTGTTTTGGCATTTCCCGGACAGCAGCCTTGTTTATCTCAATAAAACCAGTCCTTGCCACGCCAACCCCCCTCCCTCTCCCTCTCTTTTTTCTTCTCTCCCCTCTTTTTCACCTTCCAGAAGCCAAAACAAACAACCAGAGTGTAGTGTAGCTGCAACTCTCAACCTAAGCCGCCTTCCTGGACCAATCCCTTTAAGGAATTGGGCTCCACCATGGGCAGCTCAAGCGCCCACTGAAAACTTAGGACTCCTCTTCTTGAAGAGGAATCAGGATTTTTTTCTAAATTTTCAGTCTTTAATTCTTTTGCTTATTTCCAGTGTCACATAGATCAAGAATCCTAATGTGTATGGCCACTGATTGATTTGTACAACAGGTATTCATTTCATTTTGGTTTGAACCAAGAAAATTCCATGCAACGTCATAAATTACAGAATTACCATGTTTTCATTTTTTTTTCTCAAAAAGGTCTAAAATCAACATATAACTACTTGTAAGTCCAGACCAGTGCTGGGAGAATTCTAGCCCCAGCACTAGATTTCTGGGGTTGGCCTTTTGCAATGACTTGGAGCAAAGGCTGAGGCTTATTTCAGGCGCTGACAGAGTGCAGGAATGTCCCAGCTGGTGACTGGTAGGAGCAGGCACACCAAGATGGCGCCTTCCCATGGCAAGCTTCCAGTTTGGATGCCTTCCCCGTCTAAGTCTTTCCTTCCAATTCTGTTTATCATGATGATATTTATCCTGAAAACATTGCAGTGTGCTGAACAAAGATACATGGGAGAGGAGGAAATCTACAACATGACCTCAACTTGTCCACTACTGGGAGCTCTGTGGCTGAGAACCAGCCAGGTAGTGACCCGCAAGCTGTTTGATTGTGGCTTCACATATGGGAAAAGACGGGATCGAGACTACGAACAAACAGCTGCTTTCTGCCATTCTTGGAAGACACTGGGCCAAAGTGACATAGAAAATAAGCATCTCATACTGTGCTGTGAGATGCTGAAAGCATTTCATCAGGACATACTGCTGCTTTAGGATCTGGTTGTGGCTGCTAGTGCTGCTGCCGCTCCTCCCCATCTTCCTTCTCCCCATCTTCCTCCGCCCTTCCCCCTCCCCTTCTTCTTCCTCCTCCTCCCCCTTTCTCTTCTTCCTCCTCCTCCTGCTCTATTCCTTCTTCTCCTCCCCTTCTTGTTCAGTTTGACTTTTCACCCTCAAGGGACATAAACAGTTACAATCTTCATTATTTTCATATTCCTGCCCTACAGGAAAGTTTTATCAAGGCATTTTTAGCTCTGTCTTGCCATCCCAACTCAACTTTTCTTTCCTTGTCTGGGTCACTCCCTCTTCCTGAATAATTTCATCAGGACTTTGTGTCATTATGGTTGAAACAAAGATATACTGGATGAATTCCAACAAAAATGGCATGAGATAAATCCACAAGCCAAAAGCACCAAAGTCCTGCAGTTACTGGGCTTTGCAATTTGCCTGGTGCTATACTTCATAATACTGTAGTTAAATAGCTTCAGAAGGTCGTCCAGCTTGTTGCATACAGAGAGGCTAAAACAGGGCAGTTTCATCATTAGAATTACAGCACAGCAAAACTATGGACAGAAGGAGGTGGGGGCTCTCTGAGAGCTTTCGTAAGATAATGTGATTGTTTTCCACCATGACAGGATCTGGGATTGATGCGCCTGCAAAGTTCGCCAAATGCAAGACACACACTCAACAACTTTGGAAGTGGGAAGGGAAAGGCGACCTCCCCACAGCCACAGACGTGGCGTACACGGGCTGCAGAGGGATCGCCCTGGAGGCTGCCAGAGTGACAAGTGCGGGCCTCTGCTTCTCAAAAGTGTGCCTCACAGTGATTAGAAGTGACAGAAAGGTGGCCCAAGCACTGCGAGGTGAACAGATGAGAAGCTTCCCAAGTGACACCCTGCTGCTCCCTATTTGTTTTTCTTGCTGATCAGTCCCACAGCAAGCTGGCCTGGCTCATTCATGCGTCAAAACAAGAGTGACTGCGCCCACTGCCAGAGTTGTCAGCGGCCTGGGAAACCCAACTCACTTCCTGCTGTCCAAGGCACTTAAAGTATCCAGAACCTAGGACTGGAAAGAAGGATCGCCAGTCTGGCTACTGATGTCTGAGGCAAAGTCCAAATATACACTGACATATTCTGGACACCGCCTTTATCTGCCAAGGGTCCTGAAGACATATGCTAGAGAAAGAAAAGGTGTCAGTGTACAGATGCCTCATTGCTCATTCCTCAAGTCCCCATGCTTTCTGCCAAAGCTAGAACTTGATCAACTCCAGGACCCAGATGGGTGGTCCCTGGGTGGGAACCTGGCTGATTTTGCTGCTTATAGAGCAGGGGTTAGTACCATCCATAGCAAAGACCCATTTCCTCCTTCTTCACAAGTATTTCTCCTGGGCCTCTAGGAAGATGACAGATTGAGTCTCCGGGTCCTTTCAATCTTCTCACAAATGTCCCTGTTCTACTGTTGCTCCTTCACAATCTGTGCGATGAAATCATTTTAATTCTGGCATTCAAGGAAGTCTTTGAATATTTTTCAGATTAGAGATGCAATGTATATATTGTTAAAAATTTGGAAGGTTCAGACTGGGGGGATAGGTTGGTGTTCTAAGCACGTGCCTGGCAAGCTCAAGGATCCGAGTTCTATCACTGGTACTACATGCCATGCTGGCCCTGGAACTCAGGAGAACTGTGTTGGCCATTGAGACCAGGCGTGGGGTCACCTGCCTGCAATCCCAATGCTGGGGAGGCTGAGACAGGAGGGTCACTATGAGTCTATACCAAATAAATAAATGAATAAATAAATAAATAATTTTTTTTTTTTTGTCTTTTTTTTTTTTTTTTTTTTTTTTTTTTTTTTTTTTTTTTTTTTTTTTTTGAGACAGGGTCTCGCTATGCAGTTCAGGCTGGCCTTGAGCTCACTTTTGTAGTCTAGGCTGGTCTCGAACTCGCACCAATCCTCCTGCCTCAGCCTCCCGAGTGCTGGGATTACAGGCGTGAGCCACCACGCCCGGCTTAAATAAATAATTTTTAAAAAATTAAAATAAAAGGGTTGGGGATTTGGCTTAGTGGTAGAATGCTTGCTCAGCAAGCTGGAAGCTCTAGGCTCGGTCCTTCATACTACCAATAACAAAATAAACCTCTCCCAAAAAAGCAGTTCAGCCAAAAAACTACAGTAAAATCAAAAACTTTTTTTAAAAATTAGAAGGTTGAAGAATCAAAAGAAAAGATATTAAAGATAACTGTGATCCTACTACTCAAAGACAGTGACTGTTACGTAAGGATCACTCTTGTAAGATAATTTATGAATGTACATCAATACATGTAGTGTTAATATTTAAAGTTTCATAGTTTTTTTTATTTTTAAAGAGAATGCAAAAAATAATAGAAATAGAAATAACCCACATTAGAATCAGTGCAGAATTTCACTAAACAAAATGATAAGAATTCAACAGTGGGGGCCCGGCAGGATGGCTCAGTGGTCTAAAGTGCCTGCTTGGGAAAGTTTGGGCGGCTTCAGAGACCTCGGTTCGATCCCCGGCGCCACATGCTGTGCCAGCCCTGCCTTAGGGGTGGGCTGAGCTGGCCATAAAAATAAAATAAATAAACAAACAAAAGTTCGGAAACAAGAAAAAATAAATAAATAAATAAAAATTTAAAAAAAAAAAAGAATTCAACAGTGGTTGTTACATTGCCTACTGTTGTCTTCAAATTAGCTGTTCGTTCGAAAAGTTAACACGACACCATCAGCATTCTCCTCCATCATTAGAATTCTTTCCAATCAATTCTTTTCAACTTTAAGGAGATGGGGTAGCATTTTATACTCTGGATCTACTACAGTTTGTTGCATCAGGTTCCAAACTTGTCACTGGGTTGTCTCCCTTTCCGGCTATATTTGTACAGGGCATTTATCCACTCGGGACTCCTCTGCAACAGCTATTTGAATTTAACTGTGCTGTACTCTTCCTGACTCAGTTGCTCCTTTTCCAGTGTGGTGGGCGGGCACAGAACATTCTCGATCTAGGGTGCCTGTCCTATCGGGAAGCCAACAGCACCCTCTTCACTGGATCAGGTGGGTCATCCTGTCTCCGAGCCTCCCGCGTCAAGGTTTGCACCCATGTTTGCTTCCCTAACCACTAGGCCAGCCTTGCTACCTCTCGGCCAGTTTCTATGTCCTGTCCCCTCACAGAGGCTCCTGCTGCCCTGTGCACTTGCAAGACCTCTGCGTGGAGGGAGTTAGGGCTAGGTGTCCCTTTGCCATTTGGTTTTGGCTGTGAGAGGCCTCTATGGCTCTACAGCCTAAAGCATTAGTAAGGTCCCCTTCCTCTCACCAGTCATTCTCAACAGCAGCACTGAGTAGTGCTGAGCCCCTAACCAGATATTCCCAGAAAACTTCTCCGTGGTTCTTGATTGTCTTCTCCCTTTAGTCAAAACCAGTTCTCCTTTATAGTCAGTGAGCTCAGTGTATGTTCCCTGAATGAAAGTGCAAATGCATGATGGTTCTACACGTCAGCTCTTGGTTACCATCGGGAAGTACCTGAAGTAGTCTACCAGGGAAGAAAAGGAGGCCAACTTAGTCCGCAGTTCTGGAGGTTCAAGGTCCAAATAGCCCTGGTAAGGACACCCCAACCGCTGGTGGGTGGAAGGTGATCCTAAAGACAGCCAGGACACAAGAGAGCCAATAGGGCAGACTTGCTTCTTTCCCAGCAGCCCCTGAAACATCTCAAGGATTCTGGGAGAGCAGCTACCAAGAGCACCCATCTGGTGACTTCAGGCCCTTCAAGGTGTCACAGCAGCTTCCAACTTTCACCCTTGGCACAGGTTTTAATACTATGTACCTTGGGCCCAGTGGGATGGCTCAGTGGTCTAAATCGCCTGCTTGGGAAAGCTTGGGCAGCTTCAGGGACCGCGGTTCCATCCCCGGCACCACATGCTGCACCAGCCCTGCCTTCGGGGCGGGCTGAGCCGGCCAAAAAAACGAGTGAATAAACAAATAAAGGTTCTGAAACAATAAATAAATAAATAAATAAAATTTTAAAAAAATACTATGTACCTTGGAGGTAGAGCACAACTGCACCATAGCAAAGGCCCATTTTGTGTCCTTGGTGAAATGCTTAATAGTTTGCTTGCCACATTATAAGGAGATACTTCATTTCCAGAGGATTTCTTAAATTTTGAAAACTTTCTTTGGCCAGCACTTTCCTTCTGGGAATTTCTCCCAGGGACAAAGGCAAAAGCAGAGCCACACAAGGGCGGCCATCAGAAGAGTATAACAAAAACTGAAAGCAAGCCTAATATGTAAAAAAGGGGGAAATCATTACGCATTGATTTCACATTGAGTATCAAAATCTACATACTTAAGATTTTTAACAATAGGAAAAAGACAAGAACTATAGCAAATGTTCATGGCACGACTAAATGCTAATTGGGTTTTATTCCTTTGTACCTACAATGTTTCTTTGTATCTCTAAGTTTTTTCCACTCCGTGTGTATTTCTTTTACAATGAGACAAAAACAAAATATAAAAAATTTCCAATTCTTGAAGTATTTGTGCTTAGCCTTTCTTTCTTTTTTTTTTTTTTTTTTTGTCTTTTTGAAACAGGGTCTCGCTATGCAGTTCAGGCTGGCCTTGAACTCACTTTTGTGGCCCAGGCTGGTCTCGAACTTGCACCAATCCTCCTGCCTCAGCCTCCCGAGTACTGGGATTACAGGCGTGCACCACCACGCCCGGCTGTGCTTAGCCTTTCCTCCCACTTATTTTGAGGTCCCGAGAGCTGCCTTTCTCTCCCATTCTTAGAAGTGACCCTGAAACCAGCATTTTTTAAGTGTTACAAAGAAAGCTCATAAGAGGAACCAGTTTTATAGGTTCAAGTTTGCTTATAGAGGGCAGCTCGGCAAGCAATCCTGGAGCGGCCAGCAGCCTTCCTCCTTGGCATGGACCAAATTCCACCAAAGAAAAAAGAAATCAAAGAATCTGTGTCCCATCAAACCCCTCTGCAAAATTCTCCTGTGGGTGAGATGAGTATGTACAGACACCATGGAGGGAACTACATCATTGTCATTATTATTATTATTATTATTATTATTATTATTATTATTATTATTATTATTTTGCTAAGATATATGACAGAGGAAGGGAAATTATGCACAAGGAATTAAGAAGAAAAAACTGGCCCATATAAAGGGTAGCAACGGTCACTGCTGTTGTTCTTGTCCAGTACTTTTTTCCTTTTTTTTCTTCCATGCCTGAGGTTAATCAAAAGTAAAAGCTCCTAAAATAGACTTCTGTGATTTGTTTATTCCCCTGAAGCTCTTTCTCTGTTGCACCATTCCTGTCGTTCTCTCCCAAAGCCAGAACTTTGTTGTTATTTTCCCTCCTCTGATTTTGACACGAAAGGAAGCTCCGCCTGGCCAGGTGGCTCCCCGGATGCCTGGAGCAGCTGCTACAGCTCCATTAGAGCAAAGCCTCCCCCTCCACAGCTCCCAGGAGGGACACAGAAACGAGGACACAGCACTGGACACTGAGACACTAAAAATGACAAACTCTTTCCATCTGAAGGGCATTTCCAATGATTCCAGCATCCTCACCTCCATTATTTCACTGGAAAGCCCAATAGCTTGCTTTTTGCCTTGGTCTTCTTCAGGGAAGTTTCTCAGAAGTGTTTCCCCAATGGTCCCACAGCATGGCCAACACTCCAAGTATTCATCCAGGACCTCTCTGAAAGGAATAGGAGCCCTGGTATCCCTGGGTCAACAAACTCCAAGAGTTCTCACCTTTCTGCTCAGTTTCCTGAAACAGAATCTCTGATAATAGTCAACAGGTGTCCTACTGACCACAGTCTTGTGGGACAGCAGCAACTGTCTGGTTCACCACCACCAGGGATCAAGAAGAAAGAAGGCTGTGGCTGGTCCTTGGTGAGTGTCACTAAGGGGTCTTGGAGGAGTGTCCATGACTTAGTATCTTCTCACAAAGTTGGAATATTTGTATCACACACAAATAGCCTCATTCCTGCTTTGGGATACCCAAGCTAATCCATGCCTTGTTCTACTCCAGGTGGCCTGGCCACTGAGGACATGGGAAGCTGTAAGTGCTGCTATGACTCCAGGCCCTCACAGCCAATCCTGTTCCCCATCTTGGTCATGCTTCTGTACCTGGTCTCAACTCTCCTAAGGGCACTGTCACTCAGGGCTGTAATGAACACACAGACATGTGTGTTTACCTTGAAATTCCCTAAAGCTAGGAATCTCAGCCTATATGGTCAGGCCAGAGAGACACAGACAGGGTCTTAGCATAAGTTGTAAGGGTCTTAGCATACTAAATTGGGCTGAGCCTCAAGATGAAGAGCTAAAGGTCAACTATGTTAGTCTGTGGACTGATCTTAAAGAAAAAAGAGAGGCAGAGAAGAACTCTCAAATTCTAATGCAGCTAAGTTTTCTATATTTAGCAAGGGTCTGACATCAGCACAAGGGTACTACCATGGAATTTCAAAGAAAAGGGAATCATCCAGATGTTGTATGATTTGGCACCAAGAGTGAAATATATTCTCTGTAGCCCTCTATTTCTCTTTCAAACGCGTGCGCACATACACGCGCACGCGCGCACACACACACACACACACACACACACACACACACACAGTTGATACCTACTTAAGAGCACTAGACATTTTACTGAAATGTTAAGTACTGTCTATGGCCATACCGCCCTGAATGCACCCAATCTCATCTGAAATACTGAGTACTTTGGGTTGGGCACCCAGTATTACTGATGCCAGTTAAGCCTCTTAGACTGAATTCTAAGGCTTTGCGAAGCAATCAGAGAAGGAAGGGCAGGCACAACATTGCAGCAAGTTCCATGACGCAATGCAAAATCAGACTTTCAGAGGTTCCTTTTTGAAATTCCACTTGCTGACAGAATATTTATTAATACAATCCTTCAACACAGGAAATCATTCACTGAACAAATATGAATACATTTCCAAAGCCATATGTTAAAACTATTTCATTATTTTTGCCCAAAGTTCCCTCTACAGCAAGAATGACAAAAAAAAAAAAAAACAACTTGAATTTTAGACTGTCCAGTGTATGCATTCCCATTAGCCTAGACAGCTGCATCTTTTGATAATTTTTGTTCATAGAAATGAAATTTAAATTCTTCAAATGCTTCCTCTAGCTTTGTGAACTTGTTTTAACCTGCTTGGAAACCATGCTGATGCCGGATGTAACACTGGAAGTTAGGTGATTTATCTCAGGATGCTTCTCATTGAAAATGTAGCTAAAGCACCAGTCATGGAGATATAGACAGCTGAAATCACGCTTCTAGTATTGCGACCTAGTCTAAGTGGCTTCTTTGCCTTCCTACTGTCAGTGGTCCTTCCAGAAACATGGTCAGGGCACCACAGACATTTGGGATATTGGTGTATCCCCAGTTCAAAATAAAAAGGAATGTGATGCAACCTGAATGCTACTAGAAAAGGTTCATTAGAAGTTTATTTTCTCAAGCACAGATCTTAAAGGTTTTATCTCCTGTCTGTAAGTTCTACTTCACTGGAAGCAGTGGGAAGAGATGGAGATGGATGCACTGGTACTGGGGTTACTTGGGGCTCCTCTATTCCTTGAGGACAGCTGGAAGAAGGCCCACAGTGAGTGTCCCAGGAGTCAGCCTCAGCTTGCTCAAGCCACCATTACTGGAGAGGATACTAGAACAGAGCGCTGCCGAGACCCCAGGAGTAGGGACCACAGGGAATGGCCAGGGCCTCCAGGTTAGCTTTGGTTTCCTGAGGGAGACAAGGCAATTTCTGACTTGCAACAAGAGGTCATCTTATAGGCAGAAGGCTGCTTGGGGCACTGGCTGCTGATCACAGAGGGAGGACACCTTGGGGTATGTCTGCTGTCTTCTCCCTGTCCTACTCTAAGAAAAAGGATTGAGAATGTGAAGGTGGCTCTTAAAAATGAAATAATTTCACCAATACTAATAGGCTTAGGAGAATCCATAAGCTCAGGATCATCTCACTTGGGGACCTGGTAGAGGAACTGTCACTCACTTGGGGAAGAGCAAGGCTCCTTTGGGGAGCCCTTCATGTCCCCAGCTATGGCAATACTCCTTGAGGGACAGCATGCAGTATAAGAGGTAACACAAGGGACACACCTCACCTGACCACTCCTCTGGACCCCATCAACAGCTATTCTGCTCAACTCTGCATAGAACTAGGTCAAAATCCACGCTCAAATCACCAACAAATAGTTCTTATTAAGAAAGATACAAACTACAAAATAGACTATGGATGGAGAAGAAAGTGGACAAGACTAGGACACCTGAGACTACAGGGGACTTCTTTCCTGGTAATTCCCATCAACGCTGGATTTACCATGCCTCTATACTTTGCAGTTCTCATGAACCATTTATTTTTCCACTTCTGTCTATTTGGCCATGTATTCTCCTAGTGTGATGTCACAAGAGCCTAAGGACTTCCATAACCAGAGAGGTCTTCATCTTTATTCACTCACTGGATATTTCCTTGTTTGAATAAAAGGTCACAAAAACTGAATTCTACAGGAACTACATGACTGCCACAGTCCCGACTCCCAGGAGAAAACCAAGCACATACAGCAGATGCTCAAAACTATTTTGCTGGACAGCACTGCATTCTGAAACAGATGCCAAGGAATCCCTGGAAGCAACTTCAGAACTTTTCCTTCCCAGTAAGGCAAGGGTGCCAGGTGACCAAGTGCCAATTTCCCTTTGTTCTTAGCCAGCTATGTGACCTTAGTCAAGTCCCACATTTGCCTAGAGCTTCACTTTCCTCATCTGTGAAATAAGCAGAGATGACTCCGGCACCATTTTCCAGCAGCACCCTGTGTGCCCTGAGCCTGCCAGGGGCAATTATGCCAGGAGGTGTCCAGGAAAGCCAGGCACTGCTGCCCTCATCTCTTGGGTCATGAGTTCTATCTATCATATTGTGCTTGACCAAAGGATTCCATGTCTGCTAGTAGAAAGACTGATCAAAAAAATACAGGGATGGTCCGCATTAAAAACTACTTATTACAGTAAGAGATACATTGCCATGAATCGCCCTCAAAACACTTCTTGTTGATGCAAACACACTAGTTCCATCATTCTTGCCCCTTTTCTGCAGTCGTCTTTCTTAAGTGTCTTCACCAGATTTACTCAAAGAAACAGCAAATGCTGCTGCCCAGAGCCACACAACAGAAACGCAGGCTTGTGGCAACACGACAGCTCATCCACGTGATGAACTGAGTGACTTCCAGCTTTTCTCCAAAGTCAAAAGGACTGGGAAAGCTAGCTGTTTTAAACTGATCTGGGACTCTGAGGTAACCGTGACACTACAGGTGATCAAAATAGAGGACTTGGAGAACTACTTTAGGACATAGCAAGAACCACAGTATAAGCGTTTAAAGTGAGGGGGAGGGTTTCGGAAGGGGATCTATACCAAGATAATCTTCAAAGTAGTTCATTTTATTTTATTTTATTTTATTTATTTTATTTTATTTTATTTTTTTTGTCTTTTTGAGACAGGGTCTTGCTATGCAGTTGAGGCTGGTCCTGCGCTCACTTTTGTAGCCCAGGCTGGTCTCGAACTCGCACCAATCCTCCTGCCTCAGCCTCCCAAGTGCTGGGATTACAGGCGTGAGCCACCACGCCCGGCTACAGTAGTTCATTTTAAAAAATTTAAATAATCACCATAGGCTTTGATCATATTCATAAAGGCTGGGGGGGGGACCACTGGGGTCTCCTGTGCATATGCTCTCCTACCTCCTGACAATAACTCCTTCAGTCCATCATGGTACACTGGCATTCTATTGGCTCCTGGAACACTCCAGATCCTTCCATCCCCAAGAGCACCTCACAGGCTGTTCCTTCAACCTGGGATGCTCTATCTCCCCCCACCCACTGCAGTATCTTTGACACACTAACTTCTAAAGTGACATCCACTGTGAGGCTGAACCCACATTACAGGTTCTCTCCGTACTCCACCCTTTCTGCCATGAATATTTTTGTTGCCAGAGTTAAGTAAGGCAGTATAGTTATTGATCTGACATCTGTGCCTCTTGCTAAATTACTTTCTCCATAAAGATGAGGACACAGACTGGATCTCTATGGTTGGCTATCTGATCTCTGCATGATTTCCTATGTTTCACTTATAAGTATGTCTTGAAGTAAGGAATGAGTGAATGCCAAATGTAAGAGTTACGAAGATGTTCCCCCATTGTGCCATCATAAATACATCCTCCAGGAAAGATACTATTCATTTAGCCAGACCAATAGTTCATTGACTGAACATAATCTCACAAAGCTTGCACTCCACCGGTGATGATGGCCCAATTCCCAACTGACCAGGGGCACATGGACCAGATATCATGGAAAAGTTCTTTACTGTGGGGCACTATTGCATTTAGGAGTTGAACAAATCTAGTTTCCAGGGTCACATTTCTCTTTAAAAAATAGAGAAGCGACATTGGCTGTTCCAAGACCTCCAGCTCTGTCCCATGTGATATCCCAAAATAGGCCAGTGGCTCCTCTGTGATACCTCAAGTGCCTTTGGGGTACTTATTCCAGACCTGGGTTGTCTGCCTTGAAAATGTCCAGTCATGGGTCTTAACTATATTTACAGTGATTAAAAATGAAGAAAAAAAAAAAAAAAGCAAAAAATTTAAAGAGCTTCCTTTCCATTGGTCCCTTTCTGAGTCCCCAACAGTCATCTGTGGATGCAGTGATGATACCCCTGGACACTGCAAAGACAGATGTTTTCCATCCACCTGGACATTCCTGCTGTGGAACCTGCCAAGCTCCACATGATCCACCTCTGTGAGTCATCCTGAAGCACACTGTTCCCTGGGCTTTGTCTTCCTTCTCAGTATCATAACTGCAGTTGTCCACAGCTGAACCCTCACTGCTGAACTTTTCCCAAAGGATGGAGTGAGAAAGATTTTAAAAGATTTCATGTGCCAAAGAAACAAGCTTCTCTGATCTTTCCTTCTGCCCAACAGATTTTAAGTGTCCTGATGTTTTCATTATTTTCATGTTCTTTGCTGGCAACAACTTCCTCTCAAGGTTGGTCCTCTTAGTGTGACCTCTGCAGCACGGGGCCGTCTCATTTTTCTTCTCTTTGAGGATGTGGCCTCCTTTCCAAGGTGCCCTGACTCTGTGGAGTCCACGCAAGTCCTTGGTCAGCTGCTCATCATTTCCGTCCTTCTGGGACCTGCCTCATTTATTTCTGAAGCCAACTTTAGGCTGTTGAGCCACAGTTCCAATATCTGCATCCATTTCTCGCTTACATAAATACAATGATTGGGAGAAATAGCTGTAAAGAGAAAAATCCAAGCAAATCTGCTTTTCTGGACTGAACTCTTCATTGGTTGGCTTATTTCTACTGAGATCATCGTGGATTTGATTATTTTTGTGATCATTTCCCTCAAGGCTTCTCTGTAATCTTTAGATTAGAGCTTTCAGGCAGTAATTCTTTCCTCTTTCATAACATTACATTAAAAAGGGATTTCTGTCCTTCCTGAGGCTTGTGAATAGTCTCCACAAAGCCCCTGCTTTTGTTTGGATTCTTCCAGAAACAGACACTGAGGCAAAGATTCAGGGTCAAGTGAGTGTTTTTTTTTTTTTAAATCAGTGGGGGAAGTGAGAAAGTAATGTGGTAACAGCAAATAAAATAAGAGAGGGGTTTAAGCTGGTTACTGCAACACATGACCAGAGTTCCATGCTGTGGGGCATTCTGGGAAGCAGGGTACAGCATATACTTCTGTGGTAAGGAAACTAAAGTGTTGATAAGTCAGCTTCTACAGGTAAGGATGCTTTTCACACTTCCACTGTGTAGGCTAAACATGCTTTGCTAGCCAAAGAAAGTTCTCGGACACAGAGGCTCAGCCCTATATGCATATATGGAAATGTCATAGGGAGCTCAACTCATTTGTTCTGCAAGGGTAAAATTACACAACAAAAATTATTCTATTTAAAACTTTATTCTTTTTGAGGCTGCCCAGCTCTGTACTGCTTTATGGCTCTGTAATTACTTTCCTGACCCCAGTAGCCACAAGAGTGTAACCAAATATGCAGGATGTCTGATTATTACAAGTTCTATGATCATAATCTAGTCTCATAGCTGATGATTATTAATATAACCTTATAACAGATGGTCTCACCCTGTTAGCAAATCAGAGAACTGCCAGGCTGTTCTGTCCTGCCTTTGTAATTCCTGCTTATACATCATATAAAAGTGCTAGCCTGCAAGTACTAGTCACCTGGCTTTGTTGTAGGGAATGGTCCTAGCCAGGATCACCAGTGTAAAATAGAGCTCTTCACTGCCTCCAAAGCCTATGTGTCACTTTGGTATTTCTGCATGCCATAGCAGAACAATTAGCACACTTTAAATTTATAAAACAAAAATCACAGGTTCTGGTAACCAGACATTGTGTAGTCACATTGGGCGACCCCCATGCTCATACAGAAGCCTGAAGAAACCAACAGAACCCTAAGATAGCCCCAAGAGAGACCAAGCACAGGAATTTAAGGACAAGCTATAAGCAAATAAAATAGCACATGTATTACCTCAACAAGTTCTTCAAAAGCACTCCATGAAATATAATATTCATTTGTGGTGAAAGTGTTCAGCAAAGTACGAATGGAGGTGGAAATCTTCCCCTAATGGCATCTCCAACAATGTGCCTATTATCATATATCAAAGGGTAAAAGACTAAACAGTTTTCACCAAATAAGGGCAAAACTAAGAGTGTCTACTTCTTTGCAGTTCTGTTCAAAATTATTCTGTTGTACTTCAGTGCAACAAGATGAAATAAATAATAGGTGTCATGTTGGGTGGAAAATGTAAAGCTAGCTTATCTACAGACTTGACCTATTGTCAGTATGCAAGAAACTTAGAACTGATCCAATGAGTTTTGAAAAACCAAGAATACGCAATTAGCATAAAAACTATAGTATTTTAAATGTGATGAGTGAAAAATAAAAAGCTGAAGTTAGAAACAAAATACGAAACTCAAAAAGTGAAAAAGAAACACATTCTTAACATCCAGAATGTGATAAATCTGTCAAAAAGATGTGCCATATTGATGAGAGAAAGGATGGGTCATGTTCATGTGTTGAGATGTGTCAGCATTCAAAACTGTTGAGATATTAGTTCCCACCACTTGATTTACAAATTTACCACTCAGTCAAACTCTTAACAAGCTCTCTTGAAGAAGAAAAAAGGTTTTGGGTACTGAAGTTAAATCAAGTCATATCAGTTAAGAATTTTCTAAGTTTAGCCAAAAAGAAAAGATCACCAATGGAAAAAGAGACAAGAATTCAATTCCTAAAATAAGTAAAAAAGCAAACAAGTAAAATTTAAGAGAAAAAAAAACCAGGATATAGGCTTGGATGACTATGTATAGGACACCTGTAATGTAGTAGGGTAGGCTGTACTCTTCTGTAATGCTTAAACAAAGTGATGTTGGTTTCTTGCACTGCTGAACCTCTCCTTTACCTGGGTTGGGGCAAGCAGCCAAGTTTCTTATTTCCTACTAATGCCTTACTTCCTACAGTTGTCTCAATTTCTACACTTATCTCTCCTCCTGTAGTTGTCCTAGGTCCTCAGAGAGTATAACTTATACTGTAATACTCCTTAGGTTCTCATGAGACTACATCCAGAATTAGCAGCCCTGTCAATATATGATTCCAAATTGTGTTCTTTCTAGAAGTTTCCAGCTTAAACAATTAGATGCAAAGAGCCTGGCTATTTTTGCCAGCCACAACCTTTACAATCTTTACCTTATTCCCACTACCTAATTACCACTTTTTCTTCAAAAAGCACAGTCTTTCCCTTTACAACCACTTATATTTTGGAAAACACTCATTTGTAAAAATAAAATAAGAGATAAGGAAAAATCAGTGCTTCTTTTGAAGGCAATGAGTGTATGTTGTTTAATCGGTTGTTCTTAGGATTTTGTTTTCCTTCAAAGCTTAAAAGCAGTGCTAAACCCCTGGGCTCACATCTTGTTTTGTTTCTCACTGCTGTGGCTTCCTACTGGTTTGTTATCTGGATTGGAGAGTGATGTCCTAAGAGCCACTATTTCAAAAGATTATTTCCTACCTTTGGCAAGAATCTAACAAGTTATGATGAAAACAAAGCATTTGTGTTTTAAAAGAAGAACAACATATGGCTTGCAGAAGAAATTCCGCTAATGAGAAAAGATAATGTATGATTGAAGAGTTCCAAGTCTGTATGTTGAAAATGTGCACAATGTACAGTGCGAGGGAATGTGAAAAGCAGCAGACAATGCTTAAACTGTGACTGACAGAACAATTGCTTTGGGCTGCAAGGCACAGAGATACGCAAACACATCTACCAAAGTGTCTGGCGCATGCTCACATGTTTATGTCCAACATTTAATGAGGCTAATAATCACTTTCTCATTTACCCTTCAGGCCATTTTCTTTTCTAATTTCAATCCCATCTACACTAACCAGTCAGTATGCATAGCCTGAAGAGGGATTCAGTTCTTTTGGCTCGGATGAACTACGAAGAACCTCCACACACAGCTGGCAGGGGGAGGTGTCAGCATCAGCACGCACATCCCTGATGGCTTGGTTGCTGGCACTCACTACCGTGATTTGACATGATCACATAGATTTTAGACACTGTATGGTCCTGGCAAATGAGAATCACACTTTATCAGCTTAAGCCTTCCTACACGCTAGAGAAACAATTTGATCACTGCTGAGCGCAAAGTCCTAAGCATCGGTATTCACGCTAATTGTGTTTTATTCCAACCAAAGAACTTGAGAAGTGTATGGCTCTTAGGATTGGCTTGAAACCACTGCAAGCTCTAGACCTGCTCTCAAGGTGGTGGCCACTGGCAACAGATGGCCACTGAGAATGCAAAATGTGGGTCACCTGAGTTGAGATATGCTGTAAATATAATGTATTCTCTAAGGAAAAGATACGCACTGGATTTCTTAGACTTAGTAGAAAAAGAGAATTTAAGTACCTCTTTATAATGCATATATCAGTTTCATGTGAAGATACTATTGCTTCAGTAATAAAATTTGGAAGATGCTGAATACCATTGTAGTCAATTTCATTTGAGCTTGTTTTCCTTTAATATAGCTATGAGGAAATTTAAAGAACATTATGTAATGGAACTGTTCTAAATGGCAATGATAAATAACATTTGTGACCACACTACATTCAAGTACATATTTTCAAAAGGCAACAGAAAGAAGGCGCCACCCTTCAGCACCAGGATATCAGCAATTTCCCTCTTCAGAGCTGCAAGTGGTGATCTTCAGGGTTACCGTGGGACTTGTGGTTTGACAGTCAAAGAGTCATGTTGCAACCAAAATATTCTCATCATTAAAAACAAATGGGCCGCAGTGATCTAAGTGCCTGTCTAGGCAAGTACAAGGACCCAGATTTGATCTCTGGTACTACATTCCATGCTGGCCACTAAAACCGGGTGTGGTGGTGCATACCTGTAATCCCAGTGCTGGGGAAGCTGAAACAGGAGGATCACTACAAGTCTGAACTGCACAGTGAAATCCTGTACCAAATACATAATTTAAAAAAAAATGAGCATGACCACCTTGGTGTGGGCAGGAGGAACCCTCTGCTGGCTGAAAGCCACACAACTGAAGTCCCCAGGTTCTTACCCCAGACTTCTTCCACAGTCTCACACCTCACCACTATCTGCTCCCCTACGCTATGTGCCCAACAGGTCCCTGGACTTTACTACCATGAACATATCTCAGTGTTTGAAGACCCTGAGCCTTTCCACCTTATTCTCCCTCCTGATATGTTTTGATTCACTTCCTGTGCCTATAAAACTCCTGGTACTTCAAAATCGAATGCACATACCTGTCCCTTTACAAAGACTGTCTACTTTGCCCCATAGTTCGTGACATCTCCAGCACATAACTACAAGAGCATCACTGGGCTTCATTGCAATGAGTGGACTCTCTCTCTCTATATTCATGTAGAGAGAAACCATCTGGTATAATTTATACCTCTCTACTTTCTCCAATGCTGTCAGGCAAAAGGAATCAATGATGTGTGTATGTGTGTACACATGCACACGTACAATCACATACAAAGGAAAGAAAACTCTACAAATCTAATGTGAACAGTCGGCCAATTTTGGAGGTTCATCTGTGGATTGTGAATAATTTTTTCACAATTGTGGTAAAATGCACATAGTGTTTACTATGTTAACCCATGTCCAAGTGTGCAGTTGAAGAGTATTAATTTTATGCACACTGTTGTGCAAATAGTTTTGAGAATTTTTTCAAAATTGAAAACACAGATCCATGAGACAGTAACTCTCCATTATCCCTCCATCCAGCATTTTACTTTGTACTTCTGAGTTTGTACGAGCTGTCTCATGTAAGTGAAGTCATAGACGATTGGTTATTTTATAGCTGGCTTAATCTGTAAGGATCATACATGTTGTAGCATGCATTAGAATCCTCTTCCTTTTTAACGCTGTCTTAGTTACTCTTTTCTCGTTGTTGAGACAAACACTAAAAATGAGGGAAGGAAAGGTTTATTTAGCTCACAGTTACTGAAGGTTTTAGTCTATATTCAGCTGGCTCCAAAGCAGACTGGCACATGGCAGAGGGCAACCTTCCATGGCAGCAGACAGAGAGCAAGGGCTCTGGGAGACAGTTAGCAGCAACTCAAGCAACTAACTTCTCTTCCTACCTTACACTGAAATGCAAATCACCTGCCCCAGGGGAGGGGCAGCACCCATTTCCATAATAATGAATTACGAATTCCAGAAGCTGCCAGGACTGCATGAGGCTTTGGGGGGACACCTATATACAAACCATAACAAAGGCCAAATAATATCCCACATTCTGTTTGTCATTCATCCATCACTGTACCTCTAAGTTGCCTCCACATTTTGGCTCCTGTGAATAACACTGCCATAGGTGGGGGTGTACAGATACCTTTCTGAGTCCCTGCTCCTGGTCCTCCTGATATGTACCCATGCATTAATTTCTAGACCCTATGAAACTCTATCATTAATATTTTGAAGAATTATTATAATAATTTCATTATAACATTTAAAGAACCATGTTAACATTTTGAGATCATCTGAGATTTTCTCCTGAGGCATACATGTGTTCTAATTCTTCCACAGACTCACCAACAATAGTTAGTTGCTGGTTTTTGATATAGCAGCCATCCTCATGGGTATGAAATGATTCCATTGTGATTTTGATGTGCATTGTCCTAGTGACTGGTGAGGTTCTACATCTTTACCTATGCTCATTGGTGACTTGAACATCTTTGGAGAAATGTCTATGCAATTCCTTTGCCCATTTTTAAATTTAGGTATTTTGGGTTGACCTGATTTTGAGCTGTAGGAATTCTTTATATAGTACAGATGGAAATTTCTCTTGGGATATATGATTTACACGTATTTTCTCCCATTTCTCTTTTCACTTTATTTGTAGTGACCTTTAATTCATAGAAGTTTCTAATTTTAGTGTTCTCCAATTTATCTGTTTCCACTTGTATTGCCCATGATTTGGGGGGCGGGGGGGGGTACTATCTGAGAAACCATTGTGAAATTCCAGGCCACGAAGTTTTTCTCCTGCTTTATTTTAAAAGCTTTATACATTTAGATCTATGTTTAAGGCTTTGATCTATTGTGAGATTTTGCATATGGTATGAAGTAAGGGTACAACTTCATTCCCAAGTATTTCAGTCTTCTTGGTAATACTAAAGGCTCAATTATTATTTAGGGTGTTTGTTTCAGGTTAATTGTTCATTTATAATAATGCCAGTGATCTTGTGTGTTAGTTCTATATCTGGCAACTTTGCTGAATTTCTTTATTGAACTAAACAGTTTTCAGTTGTACTACTATTAACTTATTGTGTCATTGTGCGGCACACACTATGTTAGTATCACGTAGAGGAAGATAACTGGCCATCTTCCTCTACGTGATACTAACCAATACACCCACTGTGATCTGGAGCTTGTCTAGGACATTGTGAAATAAAAAGGATAGAAGACACATTTGGGATATAACCAAAGAAGTCCAGGGCTTCCATGGTAGGTGACACAAAGGCTCTCTTAAATCAGTTAACCTACAGGACAAGACAACCCAGGGGTATATACCAGCTGAGCAGTGACAGTAAGAGGTCATGGGCACATCTGGGGACCCATCTGGTCCTGCAGGCTTCTGAAGGTCATACTGTGGCAAAGCTTCTCTTGGGCAAATGTAGCACAGCACTCAGGCCTGGTAGAGAAGGCCATGCACTAGTGTGACCATAGTGATGATCAATATTCATCAGTCACAGTAAATCTAAAGGAGAAGGCTCTATCTGGAGGCTCACAGGCAGGTGTGCCATCACCTAGGGAACTACACTGTCTGCACTGAGTCCACCTGGGTGGCTAAAGGAGCCAGGTTAGGACAATGCCACTGGAAGGAACTCAGCAAGCCTTTGCTCATGCAGCCTTAATTCTGGGGTTTGTTTTCCAGTGAGCAGGGAAATAAGTGATAGGGCAGGTACAGAAGTGAAAGGGTCCTGTTATTGGCCAAATTCATCTTAGTAAGGAACTCTTCAAAAATTATCCTAACCAAATGGTGAAAGGAAAAAGTCCATAATCACTGAGCAGAGATGCAATGATTCGGAGTCAAGGGTATCAATAAGTTCAGAGGAAAAAACACCTAGGACAAATCATAATTAAAATGTAGAATTTCTCATTAATTTAAAATTCCTATTGAACAAGTATTACTGAGCTATACTTCAGAACCTGTCTGAAATTTAGCAATACACAAAATTAATTGATTCCTGGATTTGTCACAGAGCACATAGTAGAAGATGAGAAAAAATTAGCAAATAAATATCTAAGACAGAAGACGGGTGACATTACCAACATAGTGGAATAGAAATTTCCTAGGCTCATCTGCTAACAGGAACATCAATATATCAATTTGAACAACTCATGAAATACCTCCACAAGAACTGTGGGATCCAGATAATAAACTATAGCAACTGGTATGACACAAACGTAGAAAAAGACCCATTGATGAGGTCAAGAAACACAGGTTCACAAATGTGGTCAAAAAAATTAAAAAGAAGGAAAAAAAAAAAAAAAGCATTAACTATTCCTTTCAAAAAACCAAAAAAAAAAAAAAAAAAAAAAAAAATTAAAGAAAAGGAACAGAAAGAAAGAAGAAAGAAAGACAGGTTCATTTCACCTGTGTCACCACTCCCTTAAGCCCAGGGTAGAGTGAAATATCTTCCATAGGGGAAAAGGAAAATGAATTGAGCAACTTACTTTGCTGTGGACCTCAGTGTCAGGCCATATTTCACAATCTCAACCTTCAGGATGACTCTGCAGTCCCAGATTTCAAGCATTAACACCAGGTCAGATGCACAGCCCTGGACCTCAAGCCCATCTTCAGGCCAGACAAGCTCCTATAGACCCAGAGTCCAGGCCCATTCCACTGCCAAGCTAACCCAGGCCATCCCCCTGTTCCAGTGTCATATTTTAGTATCCTTCTCTACAACACCCAGATCCAGGAAAAAAAGACTGAGACCCAATCTCCAGGCCTCTCCAGACTATACACAGGCATCCAGGGCCTCAGGCACTTGATTAATATGTTTTGAGATAGTCTGTTGGCCCTCGCATATACCCAGACTCCAGGCCCACCCAGCACTGCACTAGTTCCTATGACTTCAAGATCCAGGCCAGCATCTCTAGCTCCATGATCCAGAAAACCTAGCACATAGTCTTGTTCCAGTACAATCCAGCAGTCCCAGGCTCAAGGCCTCTCTCTGTGACAGTCCATCCCCCCATGGTCCCCGACCTTAGCCTAATGTCATGGATTTAACCTCCAAACTGGACCTGAAGATAGATCAGGCTCCACCTGGATCTGAACTTTAGCAGCAAGCCTGCAAATGGACTCTACCATATAACCTGCCCAGAAGCTCTAAACCAGCTGAATGGTGAAGGGCTTTCCCTACCAAGGCCAGACTGTGAGGGCTGGAATAGGAGTCTACTTGTTAAAATGTTCAGATTTCAATATGCCACCACATGGCATGAATAATCAGGGGAACATGAAAACATCAAAAGATGTTTCAGGTGTACTGACCTGAAATAAATACAAATTGATGAACTGCTTCACACAGAACTGCAAGTTATCATTTAAAAGAAGCTCAGTAAACTACAAGAGAACAAACAAATAAAATCAAGAAAATAAAGCACTCATAAAAAGACAAATTCAACACTGAGCTAGAAACAATAAACAAAAACTATGTAGAAATTCTAGAGCTAAAAAATAAAATGACTGGCCTTAAAAAGCCAAAGTTGGTTGGTTGGTTGGTTGATTGATTGATTGATTGCTTGACAAAAAAAGAATTAGTGGACTTTAAATTATTCAGAGGAACAAAAAGAAAAATGTATTATAAAAAAGTAAAGAAATTCTTTTTTTTTAGAATTTTTATTTATTTTTTATTTATTTTTTTATTTTTTTTCTTGTTTCAGAACCTTTGTTTATTCACTCATTTTTATGGCCAGCTCAGCCCGCCCCGAGGGCAGGGCTGGTGCAGCATGTGGTGCCAGGGATCAATCCATGGTCCCTGAAGCCACCCAAGCTTTCCCAAGCAGGTGCTTTAGACCACTGAGCCATCCCGCCAGGCCCCAAGAAAGTAAAGAAATTCTATGGGAATTATGAGGCAATGTATATAAGTTACACAAAGAGCAGAGAAAGGTAAAGAAGTAGAAATTTAAGGAAACAATAATAGAAAACTCCCAAAATATGGCAGGGGAAATGATCACTTAAATTTATGAATTCCACAATGAATCTCAAGTAGATTAAATAAATAGATTAAATGTAATAATCTAAACCAAGACACATTATATCAAATTCTCAAAACTGCATGACCAAAAGGAAATTTTGAAAGTAACAAAAAGAAAACAAATTGTCCCATACAAGAGAATCTTCAGAAAGTTATCAGTAGGTTTCTCAGCAGAAATCTCACAAGCCAGGAAAATATAAAAACATAAAAAGGTATATTTAAAGTACTGGTAGAAACAAAAGACTGCCAACCATGAATACTGTATTCAACAAATCTTTACCTGAAAAGGTAATAAAACAAGGACTTTTTCACACAAAATCTACAAGTTTGTCATCACTACATCTGTCTCATGCACACACACACACACACACACACACACACACACACACACACATGCACAAAATGCTGAATGAAATTCTTTTGATTAAAACAAAAGAACAGTAACTACACAGAATATATAAAAATAATGTGGTGAGTGCCAAGTTGCTATCAAATTAAGATAAACTGTAATAGTGATAAAATATTTTACATAAACCTCATGATAACAAAAAAATTCCTTTGGTCAATGTACAACAAAAGAAAAAGAATCAAAGTACATCACAGTAAAATTCATAAAGGAAGATTGCAAAATAGGAAACACAGAACAAAAGAACTATGAAACAGAAAGTTAGTAACAAACTGGTAGTAGTAAATCTTAGCCTATGCATAATTACTGGAAACATTAAATGCTATAATCAAAAGATATAGCATAGCTGAATACAATTTTTAAAATCCAACTAAATTCTGCCTATAAGAGATTCAATTTAGGTTTAAGGACACATATAGCCTGAATGTCAAGGGACAGAAAAAAATATTTCATGCAAATTGTAACTAATACAGAGCCAGAGTAGCTATATTTATATCAGATAAAATAGGCTCTAAGTAAAAAACTGTCACAAGAGACAAAGAAGGTAAATGTATAAGCACCTAAACATATAAGATAGTATTAATGAGGCCAAAGGGAGATACAGACACAACACAATATGTCATGATCCCCCTTTAAGTAATGGGTTGATTACCAAGACAGAAAATCAGGCCAGGTGCTATGGCCCCAATTCTACATTCCCATCATTCTGTGAGACTAAGACAGGAGAATCACAGACAACTGACAACTTGGCAACTTAGTAAGATACTATCTCAAAATAGAAAATTTAAAAAGGGCCTAGGGATGTATCCTAATGCAAAGGACCTGGACCCAATTCAAAGTAAAAAATAAATAAACACACACACACAATGAAACAAGACAAAATTAGTAAGGAAATAGCAGCTACAAACAATATGGTAGGTCAGTGATGGCAAATCTTTCAGAGTTTTCAACTATAAAACACAGCTTACTGACACACATGTACCATAGATTTTCCACCACTGCTATGTGCCAAATGAATCTAATAGCTATACACAGAACATTCCATCCAACAATGGCAGAACACACATTTCTTTTTGAGCACATATACAATTTTCTCAAGGATAGATGACCAAACAAGTATTAACAAATTCAAGAAGACTGAAATTATCTTTCCAATTACAATGAAATAAGAATGCAAAATAAAAAATTGGAAAACTCACAAATATGTGGAATCACATTTTGGAACAATCAACGGGTCAAAGAAGAAATCCAAAGATAAATTCAAACATATTCTGAGAGAAATGAAATATACCAAAAATTATGACATGCCCAAAAGTGGTTCAGTGAAGGAAATTTACTGTAATAATAAATGCCTACATAAGGAAGAAGAAAATTCTGAAATAAATGACCTTACTGTATACCTCAAGGAACTAGAAGAACAAACTAACACCAGTGCAGTGTTATTTCCATAGGAAATAAAAGAAATGGAGACTTAAAAAGCCACAGAAAACAACCAGTGAAATTAAGGGTTAGTTCTTAGAAAAGACAGATAAAATTAACAAATCATTGCTAAGAAAATAGAATAGAAAATTCAATAAAATTATAAACATAATAGGAGTCATTATAACTAATACCACAGAAATACTAAAAACCATAGGGATTACCACAGGCAATTATATGGCAACAAATTGGATAACATAGAAGAAAGGCCTAAATTCCTAGAAGCATACAACCTATCAAGACTGAATCCTGAACAAATAAAAATATCTCAACAAATGAACAATAGGTAAGATGTAATCAGTAATTATAAGAAAAAACTCTCTTTTGTAAGATAAGTTTAGGATTAAATGCCTTCATGACTGAATTCTAATAAACATTCCAAGAATGAATACCAATCTTTAAACCCTTTTAAGAAGAATAGAGCCAGCGAGAATACTTCTAAAAGTTTTATTAGTTCAATATCACCTTGATACCAAAGCAAAGCAAAATTAACATATATAAAGCAAACTTCAAGCCAATATCTCTAATGGGCATAGTTGCAACAAACCTCTATAAAATACTGCCAAACATCAAAAACATTATGCACTATGACTAATGGATTTTCGCCTGGAATGCAAAGTTGGTTTAATATATGCAAATCTGTTACTATGATATGCCACATTAACACAATGAATAATAAGAACACATACTTATCTCAATAGGTGCATAAAAAGCATGAAAAAATTCTCAACACATTAGGCCCAGAAGGAAATTTCCTTAACATAGTAAAGGCTGCTTAAGAGAAACTCATAGCCAGCACCACAGGCAGTCAATGGGGAAAACTGAAGTCTTTCTTCCAAGATGTGGCATAAGGCCTTATCCTACTCAACAGAGCACTAGAAATCCTAGTCCGGACAATCAGGCAAGAAAAATAAATGAAAAAGTACCCAAATTCAAAAGTAAGATGTTAAATTTTCTACTTACAGCTAAAATGACTATATGCATAAAAATCTTAAATATCCTACCAAAACTTACTAGAACTAATAAATCAACTAAATACAGTTGCAGGATACACAATTAACATACATAAATCAATAGTGTACTTGCATACTAAGAGTCTATTTGAGAAAAATCAAGAAAATAATCCATTTATGATAGCACCAAAAGAAAAAATTAGTAATAAAAGGAACATTTGCAAAATATCAAAAGAAATGATAGCATCAAAAGAAGTATTTAGAAATATATTTAAGGAGGGGAAAGATCTGTACATTGAAAACTAAGACACCGATGAGAGATATAGAATAAGACACAAATGGAAATGCATCCCTTGTTCATAGATTGTAAGAATTAATATCGTTGAAATATCTCTCATTAAAATAATAGAATATTCAGTGAAATTTCTAATAAAATTCCAACTACTTGCAAGGCTGAAGCAGGAAGACTGCAAGTTGGAAGCTAGCGTGGGCAACTCATTGAGACTGTATCTTCTCAGGGGGAAGCCTAGGAATGTAGCTCTGTGGTAATGCATTTGCTTAGCATGTGTAAGGTCCTGGTTTTAATTCGTAGTGCTGGAGGCAAAGAAAAGTAAAATACCTTAAATTTAATATGAAATTACAAAAGACCTAAAAGCTATATTGACATTAAAGGCAAAACTGGGGGTAACACATTCGTAGTAATCAGAAAAATATAATACTAGTATAAGAATAAGCACACAGACCATTATATCAATACAGATCACAGAGATATATAATAAATCCATACATTTACAGTTAACTAATCTTCAACTAAGTTATCATGAACATTCAGTCTTAGGCTAGAGAGATAGCTCAGCGGTATTAAGCACCTGCCTGGTAAGAGCAAGGTCCTGAGTTCAATCCCCAGTACTAAAAACAAAATGAAATCATGAAGTCTCTTTAATAAGTGGTACTGGGAAAACTAGATGGTCACATGGTAAAGCATGAATTGGATTCTTGTCCAGTAGTGCTTTCAAAAGTCAACAACAATGGATTACAGACTTAAGTAGAAGGTGTGACATTGAGAAATCAGGCAAGAAGAAAATACAGAAAGAAAGTTTCTTGATTTTTGTTTGGGTAATGGTTTCGTTGAAATATGACTCCCAAGCACAGGCAACATGAGGAAAATAAACAGAGTTTCATAGATGAATTGAACAGCAAAGGGAACAATTGACAGAGTAAAGACATAACATGTAAATGGGAGAAAATATTTGCAAATTGTATTTCTGGCCAGGAGTTAATATCCAAAATATGTAAGAAATTCAAACAGCAGCAGAAGAACAAATAACCTGATTTTAAAATCAAAAAGGGCTCTGAGAAAACATTTCTCATAAGAAAACAAATGGCCAAGAGTTTTATGAAAAAATGTTCAACAAATCATAAGGCAAATGCAAACTAAAATACAATGAAATGTCACCTTATACTTGTTAGAGTGATTATTACCTTAAAGAAGAAAGATAAATATTGGCAGGAACACAAAAGAAAAGAAAACCCCCGTATACTGTTAGTGGGAATATAAATTAGTATGGCCTCTATGGAAAACAGTAGGGAGCATCCTCAAAATATTAAAACTGGGCTTCTATTTGATCCCTGAAATCCTGTGCCTTAGGCAGGATGTTGCGGCATGGAAAGTCCAGAGATGGCATAGGACACCTTTCTAAACCAGTGGAGCCTTTAGATCAGGCCAGTGGGGAAGGGAGGGGAGGAGGATGACACACTGCGTAGTCAGATTGCTGAGTTCATACGAAATTAATCTTTGACACCTGCAGAAAACTTTCAGGTTCAGTGACAGTTCTTGAGGTTTCTAACAGGAATAACAGTAGGCTTATGAAGGTTTCATTAAAAGTTCTCAAAGCTCACCCTAATAAAGCCCCAGCCCAGTGGGCAAAGCAAAAGGGATGCCATGGCTACCTGAAATTTCATGACCCATCCATGTGGTGCACTGGGGCGTGCACCTGGATGGTCACGTAGGATTGCACATAATCCCAACATTTCACAGAGTAAATGACCATTTCATTTGAGGCCAAAGGGGAAGAAAAAAATGAACAACTTTTATAGAATAATAGAAGACACCGTGGCTCCCACGTCTTTTTCTGACAGCTCTACTGCATTCAACCACCTCCCCCACCACCATGACTCTTCTTGAAGCGAAGGGTTAAACAAACAATTCCAGACCTGTGATGGAGTATCAGCTGTCCAAAGTGCTATCTACGGAAAAAGGACGGGGTTAGCCAAGTAGCATCCAGAAAAGTATGTATCTCACTGTGATTACCTCCTATTTACAGCTGGGCCTCTTGGGAAGCTGTTGACCAGGGCTGCCAAGGAGGATAAATAAATTCATTCCAATTAGACTTGGTGACTTTACCACTTGCACTTGGAGAATCAGGCTGGAATCACTTTGAAAAGACATCATCTCTCTTCTCCTCTCTATTTAAACAGAAGCCTCTGTTAGAAGCGGATGGAAAATATGTTTTGGCAGCTGAGTCAGTGGCAATTGTACAGACTTGAATGCTTATAATTTCGCAGGCTTTGCCATAGAGACACGGGGCAGCCACCCTGGAGAGCACACCCACAAGCACTCAGGCGAACTGCAGCCCCATCACCCAGCCTCCTGCCGAAGTCCTCATGTGCCCTGACCTGCTGTATTTGCTTCACACATTAGTTTCCAGGTGGGAGAAGACAACGAGATGAAGAAGGGAACAGCAAGTGCTCCTTTCCCCTTCCAGTTGTGCAGCTCGAGTCTCCAGGCTCAGTGCTCTCTGGAGACTTAGGCACCACCTCATAAGGTAGAGGAGCTGAGTGGAGTTCTGCTCACTATAGCTGGGGCTTGAGGCAAGAAGACATTGTCTTCCGAAGCACTGCTTAGTTTAAATCACTCGGACACTGTTCACTAGTTAAAGAAAACTTGCTTTATTTTCTTTTTAAGGCTATTTTCTTCTCTCTTCCCCTAAAGTAAATTAGACTCATTCTGAGGCAGCTTCCCACAATTGTCATCAGTAGTCACTGAGTCTTTCACCCCTCATTCTCTTGGATCCCATGTGCACAACAGCATCCTGGCAGGAGGCTCTTTCTGCAGTTGGCCTTCCCACCCAGATAAGGAGTGGCCTCTCTCCCACGTTTGCAGGCCCCAGAACACCAATCCTTCAACCGAATCTATGGCACTGATTCTCATGTAGTGAATCACACAAATTGCTGACACGTTTAACAAGATGTTGACATGCTGAAGAAAGCTTCCCAGGCCCCAGCTGAGAAATGACACATGGCAGACGTCTGCATGAATGTCAGAAGGGATGTTGACGGTGCAGCATGCATCTCTCCTATGTGGAGCAGACGTTGCAAACGCCACTTGAGTGGCTCCTGTCATCCAAGGATATGTTTCCTTCCTTTTCTACTTTGACATGTCAACCCCTGGCTGATTTCTGTGTTCTACATTTAATGGGACACCTGCCTTTCTGGGGCCCATGAAACTACACAATGCAGTTTCTGTTTGTTTTATTGTCATTCTTGAAGATTTCAGGAAGGAGACACAATAAGGCCAAAACTTGCTGATGTGCTCCAGACAGACATTTCTTCTAGAGACCTCTACCTTGTGCACAAGTGGCTACAGCACTATCCTGTGATAAATCCATGAAAGAAGTGGCAACTGGAGCCTTTGGGGGATGAAAAACAAAACTTCAAAGTGGATGTCAAACATTTGATTCAAGATGTTTGCCTTTTCCACCCAGAAGAGTGAGTGGCTCAGTGCTATCACTAAGGGTCAGTAGTTATAGAACAAGGTATCTCTTCTCGAATCCTGAGAGTACATCCTACCAGCAAATCTCTGTGTCTGTTGGTCCATCCTTCCAGACATCTCTTTGGTTTCCTCTCCCTGTTCAGAAGATGGTGGCTCAACAGCACTCCAGGAAGGCCTTTCTGCATCACCCCTTCCATCTGTATTAGTCACTTTCCATCCCTGGAACCAAATACTTGACACACTCACATCTCATACCCAGCTTAAAGGAGGATAGGTTTACTTGGCTCATGGATTCAGGGGGTTTAGTCCATAGTACACTGGCTTCCAGACAGAGATGTCACAGTGGAAAGCAACAGTGGAGGAAAGGTGCTCACTCAGTAGTGACAGCCAGGGGGCACAAAGAAAGAAGGCAGAAGCTGCATACAAGAAAATACCCTTCCAGTGGCTACCCAGTGACTACCTCCAATCAGGCTCTAGCTGTTCATGGAAGAATTCACTGATGAGCATGACACCCTTGATCCACTCGCCTTCCATACACAGGAGATTTTGGGGTACATTTTAAATCTAAGCCATAACACTATCATTCTCACTCCCTCCTCTTGCTTTATTTTTCTTCTCAGCTTTTATCATCATCTGCTAGGACATATTTATTTATTTAGCTTGTATTTATTTATTCTTTTCTCCCAAGCAGAACATCAGTGCCATGGTAACTGAGGATTTACTTTGGCACACTGTATACCCCAACACCTGTACCAATGCACAGTTTAGTGGGTGCTCAATGATTGTTCGTTGAAAGAACTGAATGAACGAATATTTCACAAAAGTGGCAGAGAGCAATGAAGGAATCTCTGCTGGTGGGACTGCCATTAAGCTGACACATGTCATCATAATAGTACGTCACATCTGCTTTGGATTCTTGAGTTTGGCACCTTTGTACTCTGCCCACTGCCTTACCCCCTCCCTCTTAGGCTCTGGTTCATCTACGCCCATGGCTGGGAGGCTAGCCTGTGATCACAGGAAGCAGTGGTGTTCTTCAATGCTGCATCAGGAAGAACTGCTACCATGGGAACCCTCTTCCCCTCATCCTGGATGTGACAGGAAAAAGCAGGTTTAAAACAGGAGCAGAGATTCATGGTCAAGTTTAGAAGATGGAGTCACATTAGGTCCCAGCTCCCCGTGGGCACCCTGATACTATACTGCTGGTGTGTGCACTCCCTCTTCTTTCAGGACCAAGAACTAGAACACCGCATCACACCTCCCCGGACAGCCCCCAACAGCAGGTCCTGCTTAGAGCTGTCCAGAGACTAGATTAGCCTAGAGACCTCAACTCAGAGGACAGCAGAAAAAAGAAAAGCAAGCCAATAAGAAACCAAGGGAACAAACCTGCTATTCCCTTCAGGTACACATGCATGGCAGCTGGAGACCTCTTCCTGCCATGCAAGAGGTCAGGACCCACAGAACGTGTATAGCACGGTCACCACCAAAGTCTCCAGCTTTATCCTGCACTGCACTATCTTTTTCCTCCCACTGTACAGTTTAGTTTGGGAGGCAGGTAATGTGTTGTTGTTTTCATTGTTTGTATTTTCTGCTGCTGGAGATTGAAATCAGGTCCTTGTGCATGCTGAACTCAGGCTCTACCATGGAGCTACCCCACCCCACTGCAGTCTTCCTTCAGTCCTTCTGTATGTCCTGCCTCCGCAGACTGCAGGCCCTTTGTACAGCTTTCCTTAACCCTCATCTGCTTCGTATTGTCCTGGTAGAGCTCAACCACAGTGTCATCTTCTTTTCTGCTCACAGACCAATTATGTAATCTCATAGTACCACATTTCTTACAGTACTTTCCTATAGTTAAAAGCACATATGTGAGCATTCCTTCATTGGAATTGAGGGAAAAATGATTTTTCATACTTGTTTGAGATATTTGTAAAGCATTTATTTTATTAGAGTCCTTCTAGAATTTCTAAGAATAGGCCTGTAACACAGATATAGGCCATCCTCAATTCCCTTCACCTTTGTAGGATTACCTGCCTCCCATACTGAACTGTAAGCTCCCTGTGGGCAAGCATGGGGGTTGTCATGCTCCCTCTACTCCCCAGCATCCTGTGTGGATCTTAGCACTCAGCAATGCTTTCCACAGTGATGAGCTCATGAGTGACTGGATAAATGAAGGCGTAGGGAATCATGACAGGCCTGCATCTGTGTCACAGGCATTTTCCTAGCAGTTCTGGAAGAACATTTGTAAAAGAAATACTTTATAAACATTTCATACAAGAATGAAAAATCATTTCTCCCTCAATGCCAAATCCATAGCTGAAGGTATACAGAAAAAAAAAAAATCCAATGTTGATGTATGCATGTGTCACTGCTGCTACTGCTGCTGCTGCTGCTGCTGTCAGATGCAGCAGCCCAGAGGGTTAATTCTTTGTGATGCTGCCATGCAGCAGAGGTAGAGAGTGGTTTTATTCTCGGGTGCATCCAATCACCCCTGCCAGACCTCCACCTGGCCTAGGCAGCCCAGGTGCATGGGTGTGCACCACACCCCAGCCCACCTACCCATGGCCTAGAGGCCCTGTCCCAGGCACAGACCCACACCTCTGCTCAAAGCCCTCACATCTACAGAAGTTAACAAAGGTGCCCCATGGATGGAGAATTAAATGCAGAACTCAGTGAGACCTTAATCACTGCATAGCCCCCTCAGCCCCATCTTTCAGCCCTCTCCACACAGGTTGACCCACAAGCTCTAGGGAGACAGACACATTGGGTGCTCATGCACATGGTGGCCCCAGGTCCCAGCATAGTGCCAGACTCACAGGAAGCTCTGAACATGTGTGACTGACCAAAGCAGAGAATCCCCACCTGAGAAATACAGGGCAGAAAGCAGACCAGTGACACTTGGGTCCTGTGGACACTTTCCTGCCACTAGTGCCTCCCTGGCTCCTTCAGGAAGTGCTCTACCTGAGAGTAATTTTCCATTGCTAACAGTCACCCCTCACCTGCTCCTGTCTGCAGAGCCTGGGCTTAGTAAGGAGCAGCCTAATAGGAGGCAGAGGCCCTGCCAGGAGCTCTTCAAGTCCCTGATGAAGTGACTTCTTAGAGCCCAAAATGAGCTCCCAGCATTTCTCCTTTTTCTTTCTCTTTTGTCTTTATTTTAAGAGAACAGGGGTCAGCCTCTTAAGCTTTGGGGGATACCAATCACATTTAGCTCTTGTCATTATAAAAGCTATCGATCCCTTTTTCCCCAAACCCAACTTTTTAATTCTGGAAACCATATGATAAAAAAGCAAAGCAATGCAGAAAATAAATACTTTCAAAATGCAGCAAGACTAAGCTTGGACACCTCTGTGCTCATTACCAGACCCTCCAGAGACTTCCAGCCCGGTCCCAAGCACTCATTTTGGGTGGAAGGTCAAGGAGAGAAGGGAGGTTGAAACCTTCTGCTCCTCCAGGACTCAGTGAACCGCAAATCCAAACCTGAGTTTTTACATTAGTTCAATTTGTTCCTTCATTTACTTTAACAAATGTAGCCAACCATGTTGACCAAGTTTAACCAGATCATCACATTTACTTTTATCACAATCAATTAGCTTAGTTTTCTTTTCTACACAGGGATAATTTACAGTCAACAGCTTGGGATTTAAAACAGGAATCTTGACTTGGCCAGTGATAGCTTCCAGGCCTGATTTATTTCTCCTCCCTGAACACCAATGACCCAGAAACTTCCTTTTCAAACTCTATATAGGTCAAGCTGTGTGTCCCTCTGTCAGTCCAAGGAACCAAGCGTACCCGCTGATTCCAACTGCAACCATTCTCAGATGCTGTCCTCAGTTCTGGGCTTCGTTGTACCAGGCAGCAGGCTCCCCTCACACAGATCCAAAGTGAGAAGTCCCAAAAAAGAAATGATTCTTTAGCCCCACATTGAGCAAATTCCCCTGTAACAAGACTTATGGTTCATGTCTGTTGTACTGCAAAGCTCATGTAGTCATGGGGCGGACTTCTAGAGCAGCGGTTCTCAACCTGTGGGTCGCGACCCCGGTGGGAGTTGAACGAATACATAATACATATCAGGTATTTATATTCTGAATCATAACTGTAGCAAAATTACAGTTTTGAAGTAGCCACCAAAATTATTTTTTGGTTTGGGGTCACTGCAACATGAGGAACTGTATTGCAGGATCACGGCATTAGAAAGGTTGAGAACCTCTGCTCTAGAGGCTGTGATTAATTCATGATCCAATGCTGGAATTATGGGTATGAGTGCTACCCCCACCGTAAGGCAGATAGCCTGACTGCAATATAAGGAAGGGGTAGGGCTTGCTCTCTGCCTCTGCTGCCGCCACTGCCGCTGCTGTCCCTGCTTCTTGCCTTGGCCCTTTGCTGTTTTCCACTACCATGAACTGCTGCCCTCTGCCAGGCAGGTACTCTTGCAGCCAGCCAAGTATGGACTGAAATCCCCACAAACTGAGCTAAATAAGCCTTTCCTTCCTTAATTTTGGGGGTCTGGTATTTTGTCCCAGCAATGAGAGAAAAATAACAGAGACAGGGATCAAGTAAATCCTCTGGCACATGGGCCAGAATATCTTTGATGCATGGGATCACCTGTCAGTGTGACAAGAGAGCCTCACTGAGACATGGAAATGAATGGGGGTGGCTGGGCCCCAATGTAACTTTACACACAAAGATGTGGGTGAGGGGATTTGGCCAGAAGGTTGTAGTTTGCCATCCTTGTTTTCTTATTTTTGTTTTTTTTTTTTTTGTAGGGAGAAACTTCTGAATAGCTCTGTACACAAGGAGAGGTAGGCCCAAAAATAGGCAGTTAACCCTTATTATCTTTAAGACAGAATGTTCATGGTTCAAAACCTATGTATAAACGGACTAGAGGAAGTGCCTGACTTCATGTATTTCACTGAATGTTATTTATGTGCAAGAAAACACAACAATTTGAAATGTACGTTGGACGAATTCTGAGAAGTGTTCACGTCCCAGTAATCCTCAGCCCTAGGGAAAGAATATCGCAATCACTTTGCAAAGTTCCCTTTGTGCAACCACCATAGCTTCACCAGTGCTGGAACTTCACCCAAACGCACTCATACAGCTGAGTGGGGAGGCCTGTGTCTCTCACATACTTCACCAGTGCTACACGTGGTTCGGTGTCCATCCTAACTGATGACTCTGCTGTTGTCTATTGAGACTTGATTTCCCCCTTCCCCTCCACAACAAGATCACATGGTCTCTGAGCCCTAAGGTCACTTTCTGTTCAATCCCCAGAAGTTCCTATGCTCGTCACACTCAGCTGGCATCTCCATCACACTCGATTTGCCATATGGACCAAAGTGAGTCCCCACCCCCATTTACACAGCAAAATGGCCCCCTTGGCTCTGAGGAAATGTGGAAAATGTACACGCTGTCACCAGTGAGCATCCTGCATCCCCAGAATCCCAAGTAAGCAGCCCTGGCAAATTCTCTAGCAACCATGAATGTGTCTCTCCCCAGCTTTTCAAGTGCCACATGATGGACAGGCCATGGCATTTCCTGTGCTGACACTGGACTGTGAGGCCAGACTGCATAATTAACACCCATGGTTATTTTCCAATGCCTGCACCTGGCACTCTTAATTTAATTATCTCTCCATTTCTACAATTCACTGCACACTGGTGACTGCTCCACCTGGCCATCCCTGCCCTGAGTCTCCCCTTGCCTGCAGGACTTTTCATCCAGAAATAATTAGGAACACAGGGCCCTCTGTCTCATGGCCAACTCAGCCGTGAATACTCCTGGAGCAAGAGCGAAGTTTTATCTCGAACAAATGGAGCCAGCTTGCACCAATGTTAAAGGAGCAGGGTTGACATCGAAGCATTTGTGCTATGCTGGAAGTTACCAAAAAAAAAAAAAAACAAACAAACCAGTGACCTTTCAGAAAAGTTGGATCACCATGGCTCTAGGAGGAGCCCTTCTTCTTGGCCTACATATGGTAGAAGGACAAATAATAAACTGGGGGCAGCCTTGCAGCAGGGCTAGCACCAGAGCCTGTTCCAAACATCCAAGCTGATGACACAGAGACAGCGAGGTGAAAGACAGTGTGGAGGCCACTCCAGAGCTGAGTTTTGTCTGATTGTCCCAATTAACCCTTCTACCCACCTGTATGCTATGATCATTCCTTGGAACTAGAAGCCAGAAAAGACCTCAAAGACAGACAGCCCCGCCCTTGTCCTTGCGCCTCCCAGCTTCTTGCTGAATGTGGAACTCATCCCTTAAAACATTATTTCTCAATCAACAGTTTCATTAGTGATGAATCAAATAACAAGCAAACTCATAAAATTCTAGGATGTAGAAGCTGAGATAGCCAATATACTCCACAAAACATAACTTTCTCCTTTTACTCACCCTTGTATATTTTCTTCTAAGTAGACTCAAGCACACACATCCACACTGGCACCCACAGAGCTACTCACACCTGCATGCTGGTATGCACCCTTACACACTCATATATACACATTTGCACCAACACATACTTTTATTAAATTAAAATAATTGGATACTAACACTTAGTTTTAAATAAGGAAGTTGGGCTGCCTTCAGTATCTCTTTATTTCAGTCTCTTTCCAGACATACAAAGAACTAAAAAGATATAATCTTCTAAAAAGATACAAGAATTTGGGCCTTATTTAAAAAGTCTAGCCAGTGAGATAGCTCAGCAGACTAAGTGCCTGCTTAGGCAGGCACAGGGGCCTGGGTTCAATCCCAGGCACCAAAAGTCATGCTGGCCCTGCCCCTGGGCACACTGAACTGGCCACTGAGACCAGGTGTGGTGACACATGCCTGTAATCCCACAGCTAGAGAGGTTGAAAACAAGAGGATCACTCACTGTAAGTCTGAGCACAGTGAGACCCTGTACCAAATATATCTTTTAAAAAACTGTACCCTCTCTCTCCTGACAAATTCCAGACCATTTATGTCTATGTGAAAAGAAAAGAAATTCTCAGGGAATTCTTACCTGCTTTTCTGAGCTTCTCTGACTCCTAAGGGCCTCTAGAGATACAGTATCCAACCCTGGGGTTATGGAATAAGGCCCTCCAGCCACACGCCAATAGTCAGAGGTACAGGCCAGGCCAAGAAGCCAGAGCAGCCAGCAAGCTTATTTGACAGCTTCATTTCCAGGCCTCAGCTGCAACGTGTTCCCCGTGATTTATGACATCTGTTGTGGAGTTGATACAGTGCTTCCTCCCCTCATGTACCACAAGGCCATGTGCAGCATAAATGCAGTCACTTCATGAACTCTGTAACCTATGCTGGCCCCATCTGTCTTCTCAGGCCAGAGGCTGTGCCACTGGAGGTTCCTCCTGGGTTTAGGCCCACCCCAACTCCATTTCAGCCTTCTTCCCTTTATGGAGGTGGGTAGGGCAGCACCAGCCACAGTATTTTTTTTTTTTTTTTTTTTTTGCCTGTAAAAGGTAGGAGGAAAGGAAACCTAGGAAGCTCCACCATGCACTCTGCCCCTTAGTATGGAGACAGGTTCCTGCCAGGCTGGAACCACAGCTGGCTTCTCCCTGCAGAGACACTCTTACCTGGAAGGCAACAGCCAAACTCAGCACCCAAGAATCTGGGTTTTGAAATGGGTTCTCCCATCCAAGCAGATATGAGCCGAGGACTTCAGTACACATGATTACTTTTGGAAGTGAAAGAGTGTCAGCAGGAAGTGGGAAGGGAAGATATAGGTAGAGCATGTGTTGAGTCACTTGCCCCTGTAGGAAACAGGCTTAATTCCAGTGGGGATTCTGGGAAAACAGAAAGTGCATCCACAGACTATGTGCTTTTAGCATTATCTTGCCCAGTGGGAGGAGAAACTAGTGTATTTATATACCAACTCCCATCTGCAGCTGCTGGACATACTCCTTTCTTGTACTTCTGGTCTACCACAAGGGAGGGACTCACACTTTGGCTTCAGTCAAAGGAATGCAAGTGCCTAGTGGGTAAGAATGATGGAAATGGGCAGGGCCCTGATGGCCACTGAATCCCACATCCTGCTACTAATCAGACACATCTCTCGATTACTCTGACTGACACCTAAGTGTCACCAAACCCACTCCACAAGCTTCTGGTGAGAGTGAAGTGAGACCACACTGTGAACTACTGGGAAAGTTATAAAGCACCGTGATGTCCTTAAGTGCGCAGCACCCACAGTGATGGCCGGGACTCGGCATGGGTGAAAGCTCTAGAGGAGAAGGGAAAGATTCAGGCTTTACCTATGCACAGCTCATCCCAGGGCACACAGGGGAGACCACCTGACTGAGCCTGTGGTGGGCAGGTCAGTCCGCCTAGTTTTCCAGGGCACAAATTCGCCCTGCTTCATCAGTGGCCCAGCAACACAGTTATCACCACCACTTATGCAAGAGCAGAGAGAAGAGCGAGTTGAGCAGAAGAGGTATTACCAATCCATCCTATTTGTGCCTAAACCACTCTAGGGAGAAATCTGAGTTATATCCTTGAGGTGGATAAGCAGAGAAACTGGAGCACACCCCCATTTCCGAAGCATGATTGGGATTCCTTGCCTTTCCCTCAGATCACAAGATGAACCAAAGCTCTGTGCTTCCCTGGACCCAGGCCTCTTGCTCTACTAGGGTCTGAAACACAAAGATAGATATTTGACATTACCGACATCTACAATGTGATGGTGTGAGAGGCTGACATCAGTGGCTTGGTAACAGTTAGATGGGTAAAGATCATGGACTAATCTAGAAAGTATTCAGTTCCTCTAAAGAGAACCTCAAGGGATCTGTGATTAACCCTAGTAGGGATCTAGAATTCCCAGTTAGATATACTCTTCCCAACTATCCTATCCAATCTCCTTGAACAGTTTTATACTCTCTTGGATTAAAAATAGGTCACTATCTTAGCGGACACTACCAAATCTACCCACTCCAGAAAAATGATGCATCTCTGCTTACACCCAGCCTTCTGGACCGTCTTCTTAACATGGGATCCAGGTACTTGGCATGTGTCTTTGGGTGGGTTTGAAGGCATTCAACTACTTTACAAAATCTAAATTCTCACTTGTATCCAAATAAGATAATCAGATCCTACAGAATCAGATCCTCCATGGAATTAACGTGCTTCAAGAATCAGAAATGACTGTGCTGGCTGTAACACCACCTGGAAAAGGTGTGGAGATGGGGAGGGTAGGGTCTGGGGAGGACACCTGTGGCAAGGGGCTTTTCAGGCCACCAAGGCATAGACAAAGGGGCTGATTTTTCTAGTGTCCTATCCAGTTGTCTCCAGCAGAGACTAAAAGTAGACTTCACCAGTTGTGAAAGCTATTTATAGCCATTATCTTCAAAATAAACTATCTTTAAAATTCAAGCACATTTTACATAAACTACATAATGCTTCCATGTTTGTTTGGACATGAACAGTGCTTTTTGTCCCTTAAGCTTTAGACCAATCAGTAGTGCCTCAGAACGATCTGGAGTACTGGCTAAGGATAAGCAGATGCTCTAGAGACAAGGGATTAATAAAGTCTCACAGCACTCAGCATAAGGGCAGTTCTCAGGCTCTGGGCAGCCTGATCACCTCGCAAGGGTGACAGCAGATATAGCCCATGCTCCCTGCCTGGGCTTTTGGCCTTCATTCTCATTCTTGGTTTTCCTTTTGACTTTGAAGGGTCATATTGTACAATGGTCTTGTTCTTCCAGTGAAGAAACAAGGTCCAGAAACTCAGAATAATGTTCTACAGTCATGTAGGATACTATACTGGACAGGAGGATAATGACCAGGAGTTTCTATCAGGGATTTTCTCCCTGGGTATGGCCCCCTTCTTTCTCTGAAAAGTGGCCGTCTGCTTTCTTTCTTTCCTCCCCTTCTCTTTTCTTCCCTTAACTTCTCTTCTTTTTTGTGCTTTTCTGTATTCTTTCTTCCTTTTTAAGTTTCTTTCTTTCTTTCTTTCTTTCTTTCTTTCTTTCTTTCTTTCTTTCTTTCTTTCTTCCTGTACTATTCATCTTTGGTTTCCTGAACCTTTGGCACGATAAACCAATATGGCGCTCTGTCCTTCACAGTTCCTGTCCCTGTTCTACCTTGCAGTCAACTGAAAGACGGACTCAGGATGTTGTCTCTGCAGAAGAAGTGACAGTGGAGATGACACTAGCCAGCAAGACAAGGAAGGTTCCAGCCCTGACCTCCTTTGAGACCTGCCAGGGAGTAAATGAGGTTGTATAAGTTAGATCCTCTGAGGAACTCATCGCCAGTAACAAACCAAAACCAGACCTGAGAGCAACCCTGTGAGAAGAGAGAAAAGCAAAGGCAGGGAGCCAACCTGCAGCATGGAGCAAAGCCACGGCCAGGATCCCCCATTCATAAAAAGGCCAAAGAATTAACAAAGCTGACCCTCCCTTCCCTCCCCCTTCCCTTTTCCTTTCCTTCTTCTCTCCTCCCCTCCTTTCTCCTTTTTATTTTTTTTTTATTTTTCAGTAACTAACACAGACATGCACCCTCTCTGTGTAATTCATTTCCCTTGTGGTCCCATCCAGCCCCAGGCCAGCACAGGAAATGGTGAATCAGAAGAACTTTCCATAGCCAGGTCCAAATATTTGCCCTCTGATGCCATCTGATTAAATCTGTAATTCTGGCAGCAGAGAGAAAGACAGGGTGTGCTGCATGCTCCTGTTTCCTTTGCTCTCCAGTGCTGCACAGGTAGAGGGGAAGCCGGCTCTGTTTTCCAGTTTCTCCCAGGGAAACCTTCCTGCTCTGCCTCTCTCCATAACTGAGGTGGTCAGCAGGTCTCAGACAAAACAATTGCAACTTTCTCACGCTAGTAGGCTTTGGTTCATAGCAACCAAAGGAAACATTTCCCATAGCTTTGTCTTCTTCTTTGTCTGTTCTTTATTTTTGTAGGAAACAATCAGACAACATATGAAGCCTGTCCCCAGATCCATTAAGGAAGCAAGGTCGTGGCCTTTATTCTCCTTAAAGCCTTTCCCCACACTGTTCTCCAGTTTTCTCCTTGCCCTAGAACAGACAGCATCCCTCCTGTTGTGGTTTATGTCTAGTTGTCCCCCCAAAGCCTCATGTAGTCATTGGGTGGGGACTTTTAGAGTTTGAGACTTGATCCGTGATCCCTGGGATTATGGGTTTTAGTACTGATGGGATTATAGGTCGAAGTATTTCTGGGATTATGGGTGTAGCCTAAGGCAGAGACTAAGGCAGAGAGCCTGGATGTAATATAAAGAGAGGCAGAGAGACAGACTCGAGCTGTTGCTGCTGCTCTGCTGCCCTGATTGATTGGCTGCCTCTGCCACCATTTTGCTGCTGTTCTGCCGCTATGAACTCGATGCTCTTCGCCCTGCTCCAGTCAGCCTTGGGCCAGCCGAATATTGACTGAAACTTCTAACTAAATAAACCTTTCCTTCCTTCATTTTGAGTGTCGGGTATTTGTCTCAGCAACGAGTAAAAAGTAACTGAGACACCTCCCCATCATAGGGCTGATGTGGTTGGGTCAGATGTGGACTGACTGAAGGACTAGGGTGTGAAGGATGGTCCTGTCCTTCTCCTGCCCCTCCTCTCAACTTGTGTCTCCTCTCCACATTAGAGTGTCCCAGGAAGAGGCAGCTTAGCAATGAGAAACACAGACAGGAGGTCTGAGGACTTGGCTGAATTCATCTGGCAAGGGGCTTCCATCCCCAGGTCTGTAATGCAAACTGGACCCAGAGTCCTCCTCTAAAAGAGGAAGGAGAAAACGCCACTAAAACTATGGCAATTGAAAGCTCTCACCTGTATGGAGAATGAGAGGACTGTTGTTGACGAGCTGTCCCATGTTTGAGGGATGGATGATGAGGCTTCTCCGTGATGGTAACCAGAGCAGATGGATACCTTTCTCCAAGAAAGTAACAGTGGCATGTGTCCCTCTCCCCTCCCAGTGTCTCTGAGTCAGCCCATCTACCGCACACAGGCCAGAGTGGGTCTAGTCCAAGGTCAGGTTTGTAGTACTATCAATGGTGCTCTTTTTTGTTCAATGCTTTTTGTCATGGGTTAGGTCTAAAATGCTCCTGTCTCCTGTGTGTGGAAGATAATTGGGTCACAGTGGAAGATGGTGGTGTGCTATATTCATTAGTAAACTCATCCATGGGTAAATGCAGGAGCTGAGGGACCTGGATAAAGGAGCTGGGGGCTTGTGGAGGGACCTGGAAGAGCGTATTCTTGTTCCTGGCTCCTCCTTTTTCTGCTTCCTGGCTGCCAAAAGTGAGCAGCTTCGTTCTGCCAGACCTTTCCACCATGCCACTGCCGCCTTGGAGCTAGCCACCCATGGACTGAACCCACGGGCAACTATGGCCCAAGTGAGTCCACAGAATCCAGCTGTTGGAAGGCAGCAGGGCAGCCACTGCAGGTGTTCTCTGCTCGTCTTCAGCATTGGCCCTCGCAGGGCCTTCCAACTTCCAACACTGCATCTCTTTCTTGTCCCAAACATGCAAGAGACAGCAGCCCCCCAGACTCACTCCTTCCCCACCTCCGGTAGCCCTCAACCAATAACAAGTGGAATCTGGGCATGAAAATGCTTGCTCCATACCCTGGGGATAAGACAGTGCTGAGATGCACAGCCTATACTGCCTTCCATCATCACAGAGGGGGAAATCTCAGCTGAGCCGTCCCAAGCTTCCTTTCCATCTCTGCTTCCTGCCTCAGGAGATGACCTACATGCAGATCCTCACTCAAGATCTGCATCTAAGAAAAATCTGCATTAAAATAACCAAGAGCCATGGAAGAAGAAAGAATCCCAGATTCTAAGGGTTGATATCTCTGAGCTTCCCAGTAACTCCCAACTGACTCATGCATGGGCTCAAGCACAACAATTAGCACCATGACTTCCTTCCTGGACCAAAGAGAAGGCTGTGGTTCTATCCTCGAGTAACTAGAGTCAAAGAGACTTGTATTGTGAAACTGATCCTTTTTCCTGGACTTGAACTTTAGTCTTTAGAAACCTGGCAATTCACTTGCATCTTCTATCATTTCTGCAGGGCTAGGCTTGAAGGACACGTTTACTCCATCTGATCAGAGGCAGAGGGATAGCAGCATTTGGAAGACTCTTGGCACAGGAGTATGACTTGTAAAGTAGTAAAATTCTCCATCCTTTGGAAAACTAGGTGTGGAGTGGGCTGGGATCCTTTAAAAGAAAGTTCCAATCAGCAGACTGTGCAGCTCCACACCATGAGACCAAGGCACCATTTCACCACTTTTCATGTGGCCTGTTCCATGGCAGGAGCATTTCTCAGGGTGGATTGATGTTCCTGTAGAGGCTGTGAGAGCCTGGAAAGTTCTAACCTGGGGTCACCCTCTGTTCCTCCCAGGAAACATCAGTGTCTCTCCTATCTGCTGGGTCTCAAATAGGACAGAATGTACCATAAGATCAGTGATATCAGCCATGACCAAAAACAACTTAAAAATATTTCTTATGTTCTGTATGATGCTAAATACCATGAGAAAAATACAGAAATACCATGAGAAAAATACAGAAAGCAGAAACTTACACAGTAAAAAAAGAAATGTGCTCAGTTGAGGAGCTACCTCAGATTTCCCCAATAGCCATTGTGTATAGGTTTATATCCACTGTAATGGATGTAAGAGTACAAGCAATTTCTGAATTTTTTAAGTGTTTAACATTTTCTGATTTAATTTTTCACTGTGAGACGCTTTATCAGGCAAATGTGCCTAAGTTTTTACATATGACCCAAGGAGTTTTGAAAATGTGGTTTCCCTGGTAACCCGCATCCTATAAAACCACAGAGCATCTCCATCAGCAAGACCTAGACTAGGTACCACAGCCCTGAATGCCTAGGCCAATTAGTGTGTTTCCTAACAAAAATGACATTCCCATAACATGACCACCACAAGATTGTCCAATGATGCAAATTAGCAGGGTTATTCAAGTCTACAGAGTTATTCATTTTGCTCATCATTTCACTAATGTTCTGCATGGGAAAAGAAAAGTAATTGTGGGCTAGGAGTCAACCAAGAGTCCCATGGTGCACTACCCCTGTTTCGCCTCCTCCTGCCAGGACACTTGCTTGGTCTTTAATGTCCTTGACATTATGGCATGGTGCAAGCCAATTATTCGGTAGAACACCTCAGCTGTGGTTTGCCTGACCATTTGTAATAATTATATTCAGGTTATGTAATTCAGACAGAACAAGCCCAGAAGTGGTGCTGTGGCTCTCCTAGGGTACAACATCATCCTCTCTCCTTGGACACAGTGCCGATACATCCCTGCCTTGTGACACAGATTGCAATGTTCATTCAGGGTCAAGTTGCCAGGTTCTTCCACTGCAAAGTTACTATTTTTCTCTTTGTAATTAATCTGCAGGATTAATAGACTTGAAGACTATGTAAATATTCCATTCTTCAAGTACTTATCTACAAGATTTAGGATTCATTTACAGTTCTTGCTTTGAACAATTAGAGTTGTGCAGTGCTATCAGACAGGGATATGTGCTAGGAAATGTAATCTAAAGGTCTGGGGGTGTGGCTTGGTGGCCAAGAGCTTGCCTCTAGTGCATGAGGCCCTGGATTTGATTCCCAAAACTACAAAACATTTTTGCAAAAAATCAAGAAATAAAAAGATGCATCCTGGGACTCGTAGAGTGATGACAAATAAGGCACAAGAAAATGATACAGCCACAGTGACCTCTTCATAAATATGGAACACCATGGCATATTGCTTACTGGAGAACATTTTTGTAAGTAGAATACCTTTTTTTTTTTTTTTTTTTTTTTTTTTTTTTTTTTTGTCTTTTTGAGACAGGGTCTCGCTGTACAGTTCAGGCTGGCCTTGAGCTCAGTTTTGTAGCCCAGGCTGGTCTCGAACTCTCACCGATCCTCCTGCCTCAGCCTCTCCAGTGCTGGGATTACAGGCGTGCACCACCATGTCCGGCTGAGAATACCTATTTTGTAGTACACTATAAAATAATAATAAAAGAACAGTATAGCAAATATATATTCCAATTAACATACTTGTTTTTTATCATTATCAAGTTATACATACTGTACATAATTGTACTGCTATACTTGTACTGACCAATGGTATGATAGGTTTATTTATACCAACATCTCCAACAAACACCCCAGCAGTGCATAATGTACAATGTCATAATGTCCACAGTGTCATGAAGTGATAGGAATTTTCCAGCTCCATTGTAATCTCATGGAATCACTGTAAGAACATAGTCCAACCTTGACTGAGACATCTATATATGGCTGCTTTAGTTTAGATCTTGACTGTACCCTCAGAGATCCTGGCAAAATGCTTTATCCTGAGGTGATGCTACTGGAAAGTGATAGAGCCTTCAGGGGCAGAGCCTAAGGAAAGGTTCTCAGGCCACTGTGGGTGTGTACCTGATGGAGATCATGGGATTTCAGCCTTTTCCTCTTTTACTTCCCAGCCAGGAAGTGAGCAGTCTGCCTGCCACGTGTCCCACTATGACCATCAGCACACCCACCAGAGACCCCTACGGTGGGGTGGAACCCCTTTTTCCATGAGCCAAAACAAACTATTTATAAGAAAATTATTTCAGGTATTTGGATAGAGTAACTGAAAGCTAACACAAAGTCACATGACTGTATTATGACAATGATTGCCAAACAGTAATGTTTCAAATTCCATAACTTATCCTACTCAAAGGAATGTTCCCAGTCATTTTATTTATTCATTCATTCCAATGGGGATTCAGATTCTGATTTTATTGTGTGGATTATAACCTGTTGCTATCATTGTTTATTTTGATGTTCATGTTTCAGATTTGACCAGTAAGAGTGCCTTCAAATTGGCCCCTGCCCTTTTGACATGTCAGCTCTAAAAAATGCCCCTGGATACTGATGTATCCTGGCTTTCTTTTTGTTTTAGAATAGATTGAACTCTTCTGCAATGCTCATCTTTAAATAGAGCATCACTTGGCTACACTGCTGGGTGTTAGGGCCAATGGTTGTCATGGCTACTTGTTCCAGAAAGAAAGCCAAAGTCAATGTAGCTGGGCTTCAGAGCAAATGGATAAGGACCCATGGAACACCCCGGAAGGAGGACCAATGCCTGGAGCTAGGCTGAATTCAGAAGCCACTGCGGGAGATGCCAGCCTACAGGGTAAACAGAGGATGCACAGCAGGGTCCGGAGGCAGCACCAGGCTGAGAGAGCTGCAAAGGGATTGGAGGTGCCCAGCCAGTAAAATGTGCCAAGAAGAACTGCACTGGAGAGCCAGCAACAAAGTGAGACAACAGCCATAGGGGACAAGCATTGCATGCCAGACTCCCAGAGCAATCTTTTTGCCCTGCTTTTAGCCCTATATGCCCCATGTCCTCTCTGACCATCTCTTGTCTATCTTACACTGCTGGCCTACATCAGCATCAATGATCAGACTGTCTTGGGCAGAGACATCTGCCATTGATAGTTAAAAAGAGCCCAAAATCCTTCTAGCTTAAGTTTTGCTCCACTGACTTGCATCGAAGTGTTATCTAAATGTACACACACACACACACACACACACACACACCTACTCTGTACCATAAAATGAACACTTTGAAAACAACTTGCACTGCCATTTATTGCAAGAGGACAGAGTGTATCTTTCCAACTCTGTGTTGCTATGTCCAGTGGTCATAAACAATATTTCTTTGAATTTCATAGCATGAAACATGGAGCCTGTCACCCAGTAGATGTCCAGTGATGACAGTGGCTTGGCCACTGCTAAGGAGCATTCTAAGCAGGATGAGCTTCCTCAGAAATTCCAACACTAAATGGGTCCTGGGCACAGAGTCACAGAGACTATGGCTTTTGTCTGTAATATCTCATAAGAATCCCATCAAACTCCTCATGAATCTGCCAAGTAGACCAAGGGCAACTGAGTCTCATTCCTGTCACTTCCCCTTCTCAGTAAGGGGTGGCTCCCCAAGATGGTGAGACTAAAAGTGGAGATCATGGCTAGACCCCGAGACTGGGTGTCTATTAGAAAACTGTACACTCCATCGTCTCCCATGGACACTCACAGAACTTCCTGCCATTTGTCCACAGCAGGCAAAATAGGGTTTAACAACAAGTAACAACAAAAACAAAACCCAAGGCTTTCATTTTAGTCTTCTGTATTTATCCAAAGTCTACAGGTTCATAATAAAGGCTCTGTTTTACCTCAGTAAATATTTCAAGCCTCAGCTATCTCCATTTCTTTACAAAACAATTACCTCTTCTTCCCTCAGGTTCCAGATTTAAGACTGAGGAAGAGTTCCCCTTTGAAGGAGTTCATCTCTTAACTAGTGACCACCTTCCAAAGGATCATCAGAACAGGACACCATGCAGGCAACTCTGCTTCCTGCCCTTCAGCTCTGAGCTGTCCAACATGGCAACCACTAGCGAGATGTGGCCTTTTCACTTTAGACATGAATTAAATGAAGTTCCTCATGTAGTCTACCAGCTGTACTAGCCCCAGGCCAAGTGTGCAGCAGATGAAGTGGCAGCTGACTGTCATACCTAAGATCACAAAGGAGGTCTGTCACTGTGAGCAGTTCTACCACAACTGGCATGTCAAATTCAAATACAGAGCTTGGGGTTGGCCTACTGGAAATCTGTCTCCACATGTACCCACGTGGTGATGGCTGTGGGTGGTGGAGGGATGTGGGATGTGGACGGTTGGGAATGGAAGGTGGGAAGACCAGCCCTTTGGCTCTTATCTTTCTTCTACTGACCTTCTACCTTCATGTATGTTCTTCTTCAAGTATTCCTCAGCAAGGAGAAGCCTTTCCTTCAGTAGGGAGCCCAATTTCCAGTTTCTACGTTTTCCTTCCTATTCATTTTTTTGTTCTTGAATTTTTTTTTTTTTTTTTTTTTTTTTGCGGGACTGGGGATTGAACTCAGGTGCTTGTGTTTGCCAGGCAAGCACTTATTCTACTGAGCTACTTCACCAGGCCCCTCCATTTCATTTTTTTAAAAAATGTATTTAGTACAGGATCTCACTACACAGCTTGGACTCATAGTGATCCTTCTGTTTTCAGCCTCCCCAGTGCTAGGATTACAGGAATGCACCACTACACCTGTTCTTGGAGGCCTGCTCAGTGTGCCCAGGGGTTGGGCGGGTCAGGTGGTGCCAAGGGATCGAACCACGGTTCTTGAACTTGCCGAAGCATTCCTTTCCATTTAATAACATGTTTCATTCTACTGAAGATCTCTCTATGACCAAGGTGATTATTTATTTGTACTGAGGGTCGCAGAAAGAACGAAGGGGGTTCAGGAAGGCCTCTTCACAGGATGATGAGTTTGATTACTGCAATAATTTTAGGGCCCAGAAAAGAGAATCCTGGGATAAGCTGTAGTTATTACCAATAAATGTAGAAGTCCAGAACCTACAAATGTACTCAAGGACCCTTTAGGAAGTGCTCAAAAAGAAAATTCTGCAGAGGCCTTTCTTCAGCATGAAAGGAATCCATCGGACAATTATCAGTTTACCTCTGCCACTGGCAGTTGTGCTTCAAAATAGTCACTTTCACTTTCTGAAGGCTGAGGTAACTTTTAGGAACAATTACATGAAGATGAAGTCACCAGAGTCATGAATATTCATGAGAGGCCTTGAGGACTGTTTTGCCCCAAAGAAGTTAATCTTCCTCCATGAAAATCAGAGCCTTGGCAATGGAGGAGGTAAACGGGAGCCACTCTCACTCCAACCACCACCACCAAAGCAAAACAAAACAGCAAAGACCTTGTCAAACTGTATTATAACAGCTTCAAAGAGCAAAGAGAGATCACGGGGTGAGTTAATCACGAGGAATGGGCAGGTAGAAAGATGGATTTCCTGTTTCAAGGAAGTCCCTGCCAAACTTAGAAGAGGTTAGCAAAGGGAGAGTTATTTTTAAGATTTTTTAAAGTTTGAATTGGCTTAAACATAGTCCTTGCCTGCAGGCAGGGAGAGAAACCAGATAATAAATAATACCTGGACCCACATGTCAGGAAAAAGTCAGAAAGAAAGGAAAAAAAATGTTCATTTTCCCAGGGCAGTGCCCCAAATCAGAAAATAGCTGCCTTTGCTTGGGTATGAGCCTTGCTGAGGCTCCAAGGGGCTGTGGGCAGTGGGGGTGGGGGTGTAGCCTTGGTACTCTCTGCAGATGATACTTACAAATAGAAGCCTTGGAAGTGAACTACCAACATTGTCCTAGTCTTATGAAAATCATGAGCAAAAGTATAATTAGGAAAACTTGACCACTTTTATTGATCTGTAGCATAAATAAATTATAACTGTGCTTTTCTTATAGCAGTTAAAAAAAATCCCTTGGGCTGGGAAAATAGCTCAGCAGCATAAGTATCTGCCTGACAAGTGCAAGGTCCCAAGTTTAGTCCCTCTTGGCTACCACATGCCAGGTTAACCTCAGAACCTGAAGTATGCTGTGCCACCTATCAAAACCAGACATGGTGGTGCATGCCTATAATCCCAGCACTGGGGAGGCTGAAACAGGAGGATCACTATAAGTCTGAGCTGCATAACAAGACTCTGTATCGAAAGGAAGAAAGAAAGAAAGAAAGAAAGAAAGAAAGAAAGAAAGAAAGAAAGGAAGGAAGGAAGAAAGAAAGAAAGAAAATTTAACAAAGAAATAAATAAAATCCCTTGTTGCCTCATGCTAGCCAGATCACTGCCTCAACTGTTCTAAATAACCTTCCCATCCAGACACCTCACTAAAGCCAGTAGAAAGAGTGCAGAATGTAGAAGATACTAAAGGAACTCTCCAGTGGGATCACCATCCCTGACAGGGATCTGTTTCCTATGGTAGCTATCGTAGTTCTCCTACAGCTCAGGAGCTGGAATCAAGAGGTTCACTCAGGAGGCCCGGGAGGACTCCGGTTCCAGGGATCACCCCTAGAGATCCTGATTCCATAGTCCACACAGAGTCTGAAATGTGTGTGTTTTTCCACAAGATGTCATGAGAGGTGGTGGCTGCTGCCCTGGAACTGTTCCTTGAGTCCTGGCATTCCCAGATATCAGCTTAGAAGGAAGTCAGGTTGAAGGGGTTAGTAGGAATATCACTGGGCAGGGACCAATAAGGGCCACCAAGTCCTCCACAGGGCAGTAGGGCAGGATTGTTGTTACAGAAGGGAAGAATCTAAGAAGAATCAGTAAGAGGCATAAAGAGGTTTATGAGGCAGAACATCAAAAGTACCCACTCCAGGGGAATAGAGTGTGGGCCCAAGGCAGAGGCAGAGGGACACAGAGAGAGAGGGTTCTTATGGTCATGGGCTCAGGCTTTGTATATGCTCTTGGTTCATAAGATCAGCGCTGTAGGGTGTGGATCTCTAGGCGGTGCCAGGCCTCTGTTGGGCTGTGTTGCAATGTAGGCCATTCCTGTGCTGTGGAAGCTGAGTCGCACTGCCTACCCCATAGTGGATGGGAAGGACAGAAAGACACAGTAGGCCCAGGCCCGAGGGCACAAAGTGAGTAAATCTTGCATCCTGCAGTGGCAGTTTTTCTTAAAAATACAATTTTTAAATTACCTTTTCACCTATCTTTCTTGGTTTCCTCTCTCCTGCATCCTTCTCCTTGCTTGCCTCAAGTGTCAAGCGCAGGGCACCCTGGGAGCACATATGCCAGCTCCAGCTGAGCAGACCCTGCACGCAGCGGGCCCTGACAGCCTCTCCGCTGTATGGGTGGCAGCCCAACCAGCCCTGTGACTTGCAAGCTGAGCTGCTCCTGTGGCTCCTCCACATTCAAACCCTTGTAGCACGCGGCTTCCAGGTTTCTTGCCCTGCAGATGATAGCGTGGCTCAGAGGAGTCCAGACCTGCGTAAGTTTCCCAGCCAGCCCTGAACCTACTGAGGTTCACAACACGTGGTGCAAACATCGGCTGCCCTTGGGAAGCCTAGAGCTACATATGGACACCAGGCCTGGCTGCAGAAGGCCAGGCTCTGTTCCCCATTAACATCCAGGCCCCATTCATTCACGAGCCCACTTGCCTGCTGGCCAAGGGCACAGGCCTCACTGCAGCACCAGCTCCCATCCCCAAAGGCCCACCCAGCCTTTCTGCAGATAGGAAGCCATGCCTAGCCCAGCGCATCTCCTGCTTCGGCTCCTCCCTGGACACACAGCCCGGCTACCCCTGAGAAAATGGCATGTTTGGAACTGGACCCGAAGGCCCTGCTCAAGTTGCAAACTGACCCTCGAGTTGTTTTCATTCTCCAGGAACTATTTTTCCTGGCATATGTGTAACACACATAGAAAAAAAAAATACTTTGCTTTTTTTTTTAAACATCCAATACAAAATAAGCAATGGTTAAGGCTCCAAACAGTCTGTGTAATTCTCTCACATACTCTAAAAACAATGAGTCCATGACAGTGTGTGTCCCTTGGCCTCAGTTTCTCTCCCGGAGTTGGGCTCCGTGTACTATGTCCCTTCCTTCAATGGCTATCACACTAAGCCACAGAGCACCACACATGGTCATCACCAGTGGACACACACTGGGCTCCTAGGTGCCCCTTCAGCCTGGACAGGGTGCAGAAGGAGCTGCTTTTATTCTCAGGTGGACACATCTTTGCCCTCCCTTTATGCTACAAATGCAGCATGTTGCCAGTTCTGGGTTGTAGAGGAAATACATGCAGGAACATTCATTAAAACTTGGACATCTGACAGAAAACTCGCCAGTATCCCAGGCAGAGATTCCACCCTTTAATACAGCTATGCATCGATGGTGTGGGCATAAACAGTGTAAAAGAAAGAGAAGAAAACAGCAGTGTAGTTGAAAGGACCCAGGGCTCCCTGAAGACCAGTGCTGCTCCACAAACCCATCACCTGTGCCTGCCCCAGCCTGTGGCTCAGGGCTTGGTCCCAGATGGGGAGAAAGGGGTGGTGGAGGACCCAGAGACTAGAGAGAAGCAGGATGTGCTAATGATGGCTCCTCACACCGGAGGCCTTGCGGCCAGGATGGCGTGTGCTGATGCCGAAGGCGTGTGCTGACACCAGGGATGCCCAGAAGTTGCACTGTTTCTGCCAAGGTCACAGGTAGTCAGCTGAGTAACTGTAGCATGTACTTTTACTGTTCCACATTGGATATTAATGATTTTCAAGGAAACCTGTAGCACTCAATAAAATGACATAACATTGCTGCTTGTCCAAGGCCCAAGCAGATTCCAGTTGGTTTCATCTTTGTGACCCTCCCCATTTGGCCTTCCTGACTGTCCACCAGATTTGGGTGGACTGGCTAGTGTGAAGACGGTGGCCAACTTGCAGACACCAAGCCAGGTCCTCCAGGCATTTAGGATACCCCTGCATGTGGGGGTCTGCAAGCAAGTGTGGCTGCCTGCTCTGCACGAAGAACCTAAAAAGACTTGCCAACCCCAGCTAAGGCCTGGCCCTCTGGCATAAGGCTGTCTGACATGGTGAGGTCCAGAGCAGACTCAGAAGAACCTCTCCAGACATTTCTTCCAGAAGGCGATGTAGCAATGAACATTCTCCCCCTCACAGAATTACCATAAGGACTGAAAGAAAAAGCCAGGGCATAGACTGCCACCTGGCTGGAGACTTAGGAAGCTTGTATTTTAGGGATCGGCATTCCTCCTTGTCACAGAAAAGCACCAAGCCTACATAAATCCACTGTTTGTACGGTCACACACCCACCAAGCAGTCAAACTCAAATTCAAATCCAGGGCTGGCCAAATAGCTCAGCGGATTAAAGTGCCTGGGGCATGCTGAGATGGCAATTGAGACTGGGCATGGTGGTGCATGCCTATAATCCCAGCACTTGGGAGGCTGTGCACAGGTGGATTGCTATGAGTCCAATCTAGTAGTGAAACTCTGAACACCCTCTAGACCCTTCTCTAAAAATAAAATAAAATAAAATAAAAAATCCAGATGACTCTGACTGAAGATGACTCTACGGTGGGCTGTCCTTTATCTACGGTGACACTTTTAAAATGTGACACCCGGTGACACGGGAGGTGATGTAAAGGTCCATGGCCTGGAAATGCTAATGGGAATGACGTGGCTGCACTGCCAGGAAATGCGGGATTTTGCTCGAATGGGATTTTCCAGGTACCTAATGCTCAGCTCTCATTAAGAATCAACTTTTTTTTTAAATGGAGAAATTGTTAATGGAAATTTTCCAAAAGTAATTAAGTCTTTCTCTTGCTGTTTTAAGTACACATGGACCATAATTTAAAAATCTCTCAAAATAACTCAGGACATTAATGAGTACAGCGTGTGAGAGTGATGCGCGAGCGGATGCTGATCTTAGAGTCTGCGATGCAGGCAGCCCCAGCCTCGACGGCTGAACTCATTAGCTTTCCCGACCTACTTTTTGTTTTCTGCAACAGCTTATTAGGAAAATTTTTAAAAATGCACAGAAAATGAAACAATGTTACTACACATTTCCTAGACTCTACCATGACAGTGTAAAATGCTTGTTTTATCTTATACCTATCCATCTATGCATCCATCAATCTATCTTTTAAAAATACATTTAAAAGTATATTGCAGACATCAGCAAACCTGCTCCTAAGTATTTTAGCATGCATTACACATCAATATCAGCTTATAGTGTTTTTCTGTTGAGACACGATTTTAAAACATACAATGAAACACAGGCACTTAAAGTGACATTCCCTGATTTTTACAAATCGGTGCCTCAGTAACAAAATCCCTATCAAGATGCAGATCAGTGCTGGGGAGGTAGCTTGGCATCTAAGCACCTGCCTAGGAAGTACAAGGACCCAGATTTGATTCCCCAGTACCACATGCCATGCCAGCCCTGGCATCCCAGGTGTGCAATGCCGGCCAGAAACTGGGCATGATGCACACATCAGCAATCCCAACACTGGAGAGGCTGAGATAGGAGGATCACTGTGAGTCTGAGCTGTATAGCCAGACTTTGTGCCAAATAAATAAATAAGTAAATAAATTATATTTAATTTTTTTTAAAGATACAGACCAGTTTAATATCTAGAAAGTCCCCTCAGCCACTGCTAGTCAACCCTACTGTCCCTTGCTAACACTGGGGAACACACTGTTACTATCTCCCACTGTAGTCAACTGTCATTTTCCACAAGTCACAGTGTTTCTAATCTGTAGACCCATCTTATCTGTCATTGTCTGGGTGGGGTCATGGGAGTAATTCTGAAGCCATCTCAAGGAAGGGCCTGGACCTCAGGGTGGCCCTTACCACACCTGGATTTGTGAGCTTCTGATATAGCCACTAGCTTGATTTCCATATAAATGGAATATTTGCTGGCTGGTTACAATGCTTAACCAGCTATCTCTCTGCAAGTGAAATCCAGAGCTAATCTGCAAAAGAACAGAATTTCTACAAGAGAGACTAAAATTCTTTAGGGGTCGAAGGAATTGGATTTGGGAGGAGGATAACTGCTAACACAACACATCATGGTCTTTGATGTCAGGACTCTACATGCTGAGATGCTGGGATAGTCACATGTTCAGAGGTTGAATATTCCCTTGTTCAGATACTGAGGCATTTGCATATGTGGATCAGATGTGCCAAGTGCATGATGAGCCAGCTGCATGTTGAGATTTTTAGATATTCATAGGTTCAGATGTTGAAGGTGTGACATTTACTTATTAATGTGATAAGATATTCACATTATAAGATACCGAGACATTTGCAAGTTGAAGTTCTGGGATAATCACAGGCCCAGATGTTGAGCCATTTGGCTCAGATGTTGAGAATTTTCCGTGTTGACAGCCAAGACACCCACATGTCGAGATGTTAAGATCTCATCATATGTCTGGTTGCGAACACCAGAGGATCTCGGCCAAACTCCAGAAAGAGACATTGCCTCGGTCCATCTCAGCACTATCTGCCCAATTCTTCCATGCCCTTTTCCTGCAGTGATCATGTTGAGACCACCTCGGGTGGCTCCACAGACAGCTTCCATCCCTGGCTGAGCATCCTGCATCTTTCTGCCTGATGATGCTTGACTTCTAAAATGCTAGGGAGGTCCCAGCTCCGCAGTCCCCCTCAACCCTACCCTTTCTCCTCTCTGGCTCAAAGGCAAGGGTTGCATGCTGCCTTCCAGAGCCTGGGTGTGGTACCCAAGCCAGAACTGTGCGGCTGATCTAAGGCACATGAGATCTCATGCTTCCACCTCAAAATCACACACCTTGCATCCGTCACCTGCTTCATCTTGAGGCACTGATGTTCATGGCCCCTGGAGGAAACACTAAATAAAATAGTCACACCTTATTATGGCTTACGTCCCCTCAAAGCCTCATATAGTCATACATGGGTTTTTTTCAGAGGTGGCTGGATCTTAAGTGTGTGGTTGATTCACGGTACAATGTTAGGGTTCAGGGTGCTAGGATTAAGGGTGTGAATGCTATTTCCACAATGGGAGGTATCCCGGATACAATGAAAGGGACAGAAAGAGGGTTAATGCTAGCCACTTGGTCACTTGTGTGCTTTGCTATTTCTGCTCACCATGAACTGTTTCTCTTCTCCAATACCCACCCCCATGCCATGCTTTGGAGCTAATTGCCTATGGCCTGAAACCTCTACAAACTCTGAGCTAAGTAAGCCTATCCTCCTTTAACTTTGGATGACTGGTATTTTGACTCAGTAACCAGAAAAAATAACTAAGAGACAACTGGAGCTTGAAGCGGATAATTGCTGGTATTTATGGGTGCATACACTTGTAGCAAAAGCATAAAACTATGCACGGAAATCACAAATATCCAACTGTAGACAGATATGTAATCGTAAGCAGTGCAAAGTCCATGGGCAGACGAGCTCTGAGTTAGGTGGTCGCTGGGTATACAGATAGGCTTGAAACTGTTCCTCACATGATTCTATGTTTGAAATATTTTGTCACAGTTTTGTAATGTAGGAGGCAAAGGACGCTGTTGGTGTGGAAATGACAGATGATTCATTATACTGGAAATGCCAAATGGGTGGGAGTCTGCTCTCAACTCAGATTAGGTGTCCCTGATCTGAGATCCATAGTCCCCTAAGGTGTCCATAAATACAATTTAGGGGGATCAGTGAGATTGGATGAATAAAATATGTTTTTTAAACATATCTTCTATCTGAAACATAGCATTTCTTTCCAGTAAGAATGTAAACCATACAGGGCATAATATTAATAAGTGTCATGACTTTATCACCAATAGTATTTGGGTAATTTACAAGCATATTACAGTGTGGCAGGCATCTCAAAATAGCATTTATGCTCACCAACAACTCAATATGACAGTAGGACCATCCAGAACTCTCTATTAAATGTGCTAATAAAAATGCCCAGATTATTCTACTACCAGGTTTTCACTGACTGTAGTGATAACTCTATTTCAGTGAAATAAATACTTAATGTTGTTCTGTGCATTTAAATCAACTTTTCATCAGACTGTTATGGGATTTCAAACTCCTAGAAAAAGAAAGGGGTCTGAGATTCCCCAGAGTGGACACTAAATGTCCTCCAGCCCCCACAGCCTTAGAAATAAGAGCCAAATCTCAGCTCCTGGAGAGGAAGTCACACTTGTTTTTCTCAGCAGATGCAGAATGCAGCACTCAGGAATTAAGATGAGCTATTTTTGAATGTGTCATCTTTCTTATCCCATTGTCTTGGCTCTGCCCTGCTTTACTGGATTTTAATCAGGAGCTATATTGTGAAGTGTTCTGAACTCAGAAACGAATTTAATACAAGAACCGCACTAGAGGGTGAAGTCTCCCCGGAGCCTCTGAGCAGCACAGAAACTGCGGCGAAGGAGGGTGGAGCTTGGAATCTGGTGATGAGAACCACATGCAACTTTCTGCCTTGAGGCCTGAAAGACATCCTGGATGTGGCGGGCCAGCGCTGGAAGTCTGGCCATGGTCACGGGATGCCAAGACAGAAAAGAGGCTGCAGTTGCATCCTGCAGGAGCAGCCTTATTCATAACTGTGGCCTAACCGTCCCCAAGAGCAGAGCTGGAGCTGGCCCTTGCACCCCTCTTGGAGCTGCTGGGAAAGTGTCTGTCTCTCGCTGCTACCCATGGGACCAGAGGTCTCCTTCCTTCAAGGGTGTATTGGGAAGAGCCTGGAACACATGTGTTCACGCCTACTGTTTGGATATTTTAGAAAAACTGAAACTACTTATTCAGTTACCCTCATTAAAGAATCCATTTGCACTATTTTTAATATCACCATAAATAATGCAAAGTATTTTCATAGTGCGTACATTTCTTCTATGAGAAAAATGAGATACTAAAAGAAAAATAGCTTGTTGCCTCTCTTCTTTCTCTTTCTCTTTCTCTTTGTCCCTCACTCTGTCTCCTACCTCTGCCTCCTTCTCTACCTCCCTTCTTCTTTGTTTATTTATGTATGATGCTAGGGATAGCACTTGGAACCTCACAAATGCTAGCCAGGCACTCTACCACTGAGTCACATCACAACCCCTATTAGCTATTCTGCATGGCCACTGGCCACTGGCCACATGCTGCGTGCTAAATATATTTCAGAGTGTGTTTTGAAAAATTTATTGGGATATAATTTATGTAAACTACAGCCACTGAAAGTGTACAACTCCATCACTCTAGAAGTTTCCAAATGCACCTTTAAAACCTTTTTCCTCCCCTGAGTACCATGTGATCTGCTCTTATGGCTCAGGTTACATTTTCTAGATGTAACCTGAGGTTACAAAGGGCCAGCAAGAGAGCTCAGCAGACTAAGCACCTGCTTAGGCAAGCACAGGGATCAGGGTCTGATACCCCGCACCACATGCCACTTCAGCCCTGCCCCTGGGAGCACTGAGTCAGCAACTGAGTCCAGCTGTCGTGGCATATGTCTATAATCTCAGTGCTGAGAGGCTTAAAAACAGAAGGATCACTACCAAGTCTGAGCTACGTAGTGAAACCCTGCACAAAATTTTACAAAAAGAAAAAATTGGATAGAATTTCATGCAAAGAAAATCATGCACAAGATATTTTGTGTTTGCATTCTTACATCCCACATCCTGTTTATGAGACCCTTGCATGTTTCAGGGGTTCATTCTTATATTTCATTGCATTGATATGCCCTTTTTCATTATGCCCTAAACGGGTCATAAGTATCTGGGGATTTTCCACTTTGGGAATACTAGAAGCAAAACCACAATATACATTCGTGTAAATTCATTTTGAATTCAGTTTCTTTAAAAAAAAAAAAAAAAACAGGATCTTGCTCTATTGCTCGAGTTGGCTTTGAACTCTTGGGCTCATGAAAATTCTCCTGCTTGGGCCTCCTGAGTAAGTAGGTCCATAAGTAGCTGCTCCCATACCCGGCTCATGTTCATATTTTTGTGATCATCTATTTTCATGTCTCTTGGTTAACTACTTAAAAGCAGATTAGCTGAATCAAATAGTAAGTACATGTTTTCTCTTTTAAGAAACTCTAGATTGGTGTTGAAAGTGGCTGCACTACTTCAAAATCGGATACACTGGATATCAGAGCCCCAGGTGCTCCACATTCTTGTCAACATTTGGTAGTGTCTGCTTTGAATTTGAGCCACATTATCAAGTGTGCAGTAGTAGCTCATAGTGGTTTTAATTTTAATTCCCATGGACTAACGAGATTGGCCATCATTTCCTAAGCTTATCAGGTCTTATATTTTTATTAGTCTAGCTAAGGTAATAAGACTTCCTTTGTAGGGAAGAAACGTGTTCTTTACTTTTACTTCTTCATCTTTTCTGTGTTCAAGTGGCTTTTAAGATGCAAAATTTATGGACAATGATCTTTTCTCAGTAGTCTGAATCTTTGGCACAGTAGGCGACACATGGTAGGTATTCAATTAAAGTCTGCTGAAAAAATGAGCAGGCCAATTCCAGTTAATTCTAGGATGTAATCTAATAACATTCTTGGGACCTACTACATTAGAGAGCTAAGATATCGGTTTCACAATGCTGAAGGGCTCAAGACTGCTAATTTTTTTTAATTGTTGTGATTAAGCTGTCTCTCCCTTCACATCAGATCTCCAGCCATCCCTGCCTGCAGATGACCTACCTTCCAAACTGGGCATCCGAGGCCTCTGCAAGCTGTCAGGAAGCTGGCACAACAGTCATCTGATTTCTAAACTCAGCATAATAGCAAAAGGGTCTGAACCAGGGCTCCAAGATGAGGGCACAGGAGGTTCTTGTACAATGACTCTTCTCTGCCAAGGGCTGAGGGTGCCATGTGGAAACACGATCACAGGCCCTTGGAAGAAACTTAGTAATGAGGTTTTGTACAGGCTTTGCACAGAGAAGCAGAGACTGTGAGATTTGGAACTAGACATGGGAGTGCACACCTGTAACCTCCGCACTTTATGAAGCCAAGGCAAAAGATACACAAGTTCAAATCCAGCTTGAATCAATTTAGTGACTTTAAATACAGTGTCTCAAAACAAAAACTTTGTGCAGTGTCCACTGCAAAAGAAAAAATCTGGATCCAAATTTAGACTCTTGACTTATCACTCCTCAGAAAGCTCATGAATCTGCTACGTAAAATACTGAAAGGATAAAGGCTCCTGTGGGTGAAGGTGGCAGCTCTGCAGCGGGTGAGGTCCCTGGTGGCTGCCACAGCCAGGTTTCTGGGGACACTCATAGTGAGTTATGACTGTGTGGAGATTCCTCTCCCCTACAGCCCACCCCAAGAGACCCCATGGAGGCCAAGGCTAACCTGGATGCAAGACTGCCTCACCCCAGAGAATTCAGAGCCGATGGGCAAGGGTATGACTATGGATTGTGAAGAAAGCAGGTGGCATTAATCCCGAGATCACCAAGTCAAGTGAAATAAGACTGGAAAAGTTAAATATCACATGCTTTATATGAGAAACTCAAAATTATATAAATTATAAATCACAAACTAAAGGAGAGATGGTAGGAAACAGGGAGGCAGACTTTTTGACATGGGGAAGGAATCAGAAGAAGGTGGGGGCCAAGGAATACAAAATGAGCAAGATGTGGTACATACATGTACAAATTTACCAAAACAGATGATGCACGGCACACGTACATGAATCTGAAGAACCATAAGAAGGAATAAAGTACAAGAATCCAACCTGTACCTCTTGGTAAAGGTCTAACATTCTAATTGGAGCCTGCAAAGCATAAGTGGGAAACCCAGCCTGTGGTCCTCCTCTTTCTTGGGGTGCTCTTAAGCAGACAGGAAACTACCATCTATGCTCTTGACTGGACTGAACCGCAAAATTCAGAAAATCCCAGAAACCTCCTGTGTCCTGGAATAATCATTCAGCCTCAATCTCTGAACAAAGGACAAATGAAAAGAACAGTATATCAAGTATCTGCCTCAGTTGGTCTCTCCAATGTAATCATTTGCATTAGATCACAACAGTTGTATCCTTTATGCTAATGTCCAGCGATAGGTCATCCCTGGAGCTCAGAGATGAGGATACTAGATTGATTGCTAATGTCTGGCAGGTGCATGGGAGGAGAGACAGTTTGTCCCCCTATTTTGTTGTTTATTTAGTAACTTTTAAATGATTTCAAAACTAAATAGTGAAATTATGTGTGTATGTATTTTTTAAAAATTCTTTAATCATTTCTAAGTACAGTAGCAAGCATAATAGTGGTGAATAGATTGTCAGAAAGAAAAGTATGAAAAAGGAGGACAAGTGAGCCAGGAAATTAAGGAATGAAAAGCAAGAGCCAATTCAGACAGAAATAAATCTGAAAAAGTAATTTTGCAAGGTAACTGATATCTTCCACCAAATTCTATTTTAATCAAATACTTAAAAAGAGAAAAACCAACTGCAGGACAAAATGAAATTTCACATTAAAAAAGTATTTCCCATTTTTCATTTGTAAACTCCCCAGCTAAGAATTCATTCCTAATAAGCAGCAGAAGTGGTTTATTGTCAGTAATCCCTGGCGTAAGACAGAGTGGCCACAGCCAAGAACTCTGGGCACTGTTCTTCCAGAACTCCATGAGCCCTTCAGTCAGGCCCAAGTGCTCAGAGCCTGTTCCTTACCCTGCCAGGTCCTGAGGTGAACACACCATTTACAAGATCATCACTCCAGCTAAGCACTTAAGGACGTGTGCATCACAAGTAGCACACGGTGTGGCCAAAACACCAAGCAGAGCTAACCAAAGGATGAAGAAACCAATGAGGCCAGAATGTAAGCAGTGAAGATTAACCGGTAGTCCATCCATCTCAAGTGGGTTCTCTGAGGCGGGAGCTGGAGATTTAATACAAGGCATCATTTGGCGAAGGAAGAAAACACAGCTGAGGCTGTGTATGGTATGAAGCCAGTGGTTGCTAGGGGCATCAAGAGTTTCCAGGAAGCTACAGAAATCACAGAGCCACTCTGCCCAATGGAGCACTGGCATACCAGCCCTGCTGGGGAGCGGGTTGCCGGGGTGCCAGACTCCTGGGAGCTTTTGGCTTGCTTTGTGGGGCAGCACTGTGGTCCTCCCCGGCACTGCAGAACCCTCTAGCCCTCAGGCAAAGACATCTGGACTAAGGCACAGACAGGTGCAGGTGATGCCTAAATAATCCAGCTCGAGGGGTTGAAGTCAGACAGGAATGGTGCCTAGCACATAGCCCAAGCCCTTTAAACAGGGACAGATAGGCACAGAAATCAGAAGTTGCTGCCAGAAGAGAGTTGATTATGTAGGTTTCCCTCCCAGAGTTCATGCAGGAGCACTGGCTCTGTGCAAGGGTAGTTTGAGAAAGAACTCAGAAAAGTTACTCTAAAAATTTCTTTTGGAAAGAGAGTTTCTACCACTCGTCCATGTGCACTGCTTGCCAAGGGCCTGAACATATGTTGGCACCAGGCCACTTGTCCCTAAAAGAGGAAGCAGCTGGGAGATGCATACAGACTGCTTTTGCATGAGGCAGAATGTGTTAGACATAGCCTGGGATTGGAACCTACAGCATGAGAACATTTTGCTAGGATGAAATTGGTTCTGGTGGGGTATCACAGAGGCTTCCCTGAGGAAGTGATCATCAAAGAACATGCCACATAAGGTGGAGATTTGGACCTGGTAGAGAGAGGAAAAGAGGTGATTCCACTGATGCAGAAGGGAAGGGGGGCCTAGTATTTCTGGGGGACCCAGGAACTCGCCAATGGGACAGTTCATGTGCCCCTGAGTTGTTGTGGGCAGTGGAGGTGTGAAGGACAACCAGGCTGGCTGGGGTCCCATGACCTGAGCAGAGGAACCAGTCAGCCACCAAGGAGGCAGAGGGTAGGCACTGTGCCAGATTTACTGACCGATGCCTAGTGGTATAATGGTTTCCGGGCATTTAAGGCTGGAACCAGGGGATGAGCAGGAAGGAGGTAGTGCTCAGAGGAGATGGGCAGGGTGGCTGGCAGGGCAGGCCACATGCTCTCTCCATCCCATCCGACAGCAGACATCTGTGCAGTGATGGAAGTGTTCCGTATCTGTGGTGTCAAGCACCGTGCCGGCTTACTTCCTGAGACCCAAGCACCGCTCCACCAGGCATTGCTGCACATGCAGGAGAAGCTATCTGTGGCATTAAAATGAGGCCCCTTGGGAACTTCAGTCCTCTGGAAATTCCCAGTATGCCTGGAAGAGAGCAAGTCATCCTCCGATGGCCCATCTGAAGTGTGAAGTGCCTTCTGCCAGCCCATAAAGAAAGCTCCAAGCGCCACAAAGTGAAACTCCATCCTCGCAATGGGGAGTGCTTGGCTTCCAGCAGAGGCCAAGCAGATGTCCTGAGGGATGCCAGGTCAATTACCACCTTGTTGTGACCTGCCAGAGGAGCTGTCTGTCACTGATCAGCAGCCCAGCCACAAAACACAGGCCAACCAACAATGGTGTGAGGCTTGACTGAATCCCAGCAGGCCGGGAGCACCGGCGCAGGGGAAACAGAGCTCTGAGCACCGCGCTGCAACCCCACCAGGTGCACAGGCTCAGCTCATCGCCAGCGTCTCCAGCCACTGCATGGCAGAGGCTGACTGACCTAGGACTCAGGAGGGGCCAAGGACTTCCACTATATCACGTGTGGCCCCAAAGACAACACTCCTGATTCCACCTAAGACAGCACCCTTAAGCTCTTCACCCCAGACTCTTCTTTTCTTATGGGGAAATCCCAGGCTCTGTTATGATTTATTTTATAAGTAAATCACTCATAAATGTTAATTTTTTAAAACTCCATAATACTGACTTGATTTTACTCATTTATTGCTAGACTTTGCTTTTCACAGTGGCTTTAGGTTCTGAGATAAGCTGGACAGAGCTTATGGTGTTCACAAATCTATGTCCATTCCTCTTCCACTGATATATTTGCAACAAATGATGAACCATATGGCTAGATATATTGTAGTTAATAAACTAAGGCTCACAGCTTACATTGGGTTCATGTTCCATGCCAAGTCCCGATGGGTTCTCACCAATGCAAAAGTCACATACTCACTTGTACAGCATCCTACAAAATATTCTCTCTGCCCTAAATTGCCCACACTCCTCCCATTTCTTCCTCCCTTCCCCCTTCCCCATAGAACTGCAGGTAGCTGGTGATCACTTCACTGTTTCTATAGATTTGTCCTTCCCAGCAGGTCATGTAGTTGGAATCATACAGTGTGTGATCCATTCAGATTGGCTTAGTTCTCTAGCCATACCCATTAAAGGTCCCCCATGTCTTTCCACAGCTTAATTGCACATCTCTCCCATGGCTGGATGACATCCCACTGTAAAAATTTCCCAGTTTGCTTATTGGTAAAGTGCATCTATGTTGTTTTTAATGTTAGTATTCTCTGTCCTTACCCTCTGCAGAAAGTGTGGCAGTCACCATCAGTCCTCTAACTCTATTCTTCTTTAATACTGAATAGTCTACTTTGGGTCTTCTGTTTCTGCATCCAAACTTTAAAATCAATTTTCTAACATCACAAAATAACTTGCTGGGATTTTGATTGAGTTTTTAATTGAATCAATACTTCAAGTAGGGAAAAACTGACAACATAACCATATTGAGTCTTTCTATTTGTAAACATGTGGAATACTTCTTTATTTAATTCTGTTTCTATTTCTTTCATAAGTTTTGTAATATTCCTCATATAGATCTTTTAGATATTTTGTTAGAGTTATATTATTTCCTTCTGTGTGTGTGTAAATATAAATAGTATTATGTTTTTAATTTTGGATTCCAGTTGTGTGGTGCTGTTATCCAGGAAAACAATGGTCTTTTGCGTCCTTGTTTCCTTAGTAGTACCAGAAGTAAATCTGTCAATTCTTGAGACATGTCAGTAGTCAATCATGTTACCTGAAAACACAGTTTCATTTCCTCTTTCCAAGTCTTCACATCTGTTATTTCCCTTTCATGTCTTATTGCATCAGCTAGGGTTTGTACTAGGGTGATAAGTTGCTGTAATGATACTGAACTTTTTCTTTCTTTCTTTTTTTTTTTTGTCTTTTTGAGACAGGGTCTCACTGTGCACTTCAGGCTGGCTTTGAGCTCATTTTTGTAGCCCAGGCTGGTCTCAAACTCGCAGCGATCCTCCTGCCTCAGCCTCCCAAGTGCGGGATGACAGGCATGCGCCACCATGCCCAGCTTGATACTGAACTTTCCTGTCTTGTTCCTGTTCATGGAGAGAAAACACCTAGCTTCTTACCAGTACTTTTACTCTTCAGTCCCCCATTTGGTGTGGAGCAGTGGGCATTCCACCTACCTTCCCTTGGTACCAGCTTCTCATCCAAGGGGCTCCCGTGGCCACATGGTAGGCTCAGCCTACTGTATGGAGAAGACAAGATTTCTGGGGAGCTGATTTTTCCAGAAGCAACCCTCAGCCATGGTGCACAGGAGCTCATGAACAAGTGTTCCTTGGTCTCCTCACCCTGCTGAGGGAAACCCTGGTGCTCTCTGCAGCCCCGTCACATTCTCTAATGGGCTGAACTCATTGCACATAGAAGCGATCATTCTCTCCTGCATGCTCTGCTGGCTTCTGCCCTTGCCTGCTACTTCCCAGTGCCCGAGCAGTGCTTTTTTTCATTCATTTCCTCAATAGACTAGTTGAACTTGAATTCTCATCTCAGAGCAGATGTATTGGGAAACCCATTCCAAGAGCAAGCCACATACATACACAAATCTACAACTAACTTCCTCTGACTCAGGATAACTGCAAGTATTGTTCAGAGATACAACTGTGGTTCCACTAGACACACAGTCAAACAAATATTTCTAACAGTATCATTAAGCTTCAAAAAATGATAGAATAGCAAAAAATGAACATCAGTAAAGGAAAGAGGCAAGAAAACTTCTTCACAGAGGTCACAACTCGCTTGGCCACAGCCTCCCCTCCTCATTGCTCTTCCCACTACTGTCCACTCTCCTTCCTATTCATTAAAGGACGAGGCAGATGCCTTGTCCACACACACTCATTTGTTTCTCCAACCCTGAAAATACTCCCCAGAAGGGAAATCTTCCATAATTCTTTCCAGATTCAGAGAACTGAGCTTACTACCAGCTCTGAAGAAAAATGGAAGTCCAAAATACCCCTGGCTATGGGTGGAGGCCCATAGGAAATACAACCCAATAACTTCAGAAAATGTGCCCGAGTGTGTTGGTTGATACATTATGTCAACATGAAAAGTTCGAAGCCTGGAGGACTTAGCAACCCCACACCTCAGGGTGTGCAAGCCCCCTCCCTAGGGTATGGAGGGCCCACCCTAGAGTGGCTCAGCCCAAAAAGGATATAAAAAGGACCTGAGGAAGGATTCTGTGTGCCACTTCCTCAGAGGAGTTCTGATCTTCACAGTCAGCATGGACGGAAGGAAGAGAAGCTTGCAAGAAGCTGCATCTGTGTCTGCTTCCTTTGCTTTGCTGTTTTCTGCTGCCAAGAAGTGATGCTCTCTGCAATGCCCTACTACTCTACCTTGGAGCCAGCCAAGCATGGACTGAAGTATGGGCTGAAACCTCCACCAACTGTCAGCTAAATAAACCTTTGATTCCTTAATTTTGGGTGCCGGGTATTTTGTCCCAGCAACGAGTGAAAAGTAACTGAGACCCCGAGTCTTCACTCCTCATGCTCCAATATTTCCACCAAGGCCCCCACACTCATAAAATCCTGTCCTCCCCCATCTTCTTTTGTGGATAAGAAATCTAATTCCTGGCCCATAAGGCCCTCTCTCCATCTCTGGCTTCATTGAAAGCACCCAACTGTGTTTCCCGATACTCCCTAGTCCTTCCCTCTGTTCCAGCCAGAAGTCATTCATACTGAGTCCAACAGAACTGTTCTTACATGGTTCCAATTCTACAAGGGCAATGATCTCTGCTCCACCTGCTCTGGATGATTTCAAAAATCCCCATAAAGTCACTGTCCTCAATGAACACTTACTTCCCATTCATCATTTCTTTTTCTTCCAGATCTCAGAAAATCAAAACCCACATGGTTCTATTTGGTCCAACATGGATGACTGCCATAATGATGAGATACAGCAGACTAACTAGTACCATCACTGGCACTTGCAAAAACATCCACCCATGCCTAATTACTTCACAGGAGATCACTTGCCTTCCCTCATTTCTGGGTGCTAGATATATGCACAATTTACAGATGAGGCAGGGAGTAGACAACTGACCGGCCCTAGGTCACACCTGTACAAAGGTCAAACTCAGATTGTGTGGATCAAGCATCCTGTTCTCAGGATGCTTGGCCACCCTGTTACATGGCCTTGGCAACTGCTGACCAGCTGGGTGAGCCCACCATAAACTGCCACCAAGCCCAGACTGCACCATGACTTTCATTTCTCTTATCACTACAAATGCCATTCTCATTGCTCAGGCTCTTCTGTTTTTAAAAACTCCTACACCATTCCAAGACTCACCCCGTGTCACCTCTTTTGCCAAGCCACATTCATAAGGCAGAATAAACATCTCCTTTACAAACTCCAACATCTACAAAGATGAAAACAAAAACAACTTTCTTTGACACCAGAAACACAGCAACATATGGGACACATATTTCCATATTGCACTGAAACAGTCATCATCAGTGTGTTCCCATGTTATTTAATATTTAACAGGCTAATTTCCTAATGATTGCCCTATATTCTAATGTATGATTGTTATAATTGAGTGTGATCCTAAATATCTGATCTATCCAAAGATTAACATGGCCAACTCAGCTGAAATTTGCCATGACAAGTACTCAAGGTTGAAGTTTTGGAACACTGGCAGAGGGTAGGTCCCGTGGCTTTGTCCAGTTTCCCATGGTGCCTGGGCAAGATGTAAAGAATGATTCATTAATGGACCTGCTCTGGCCCATAGCCCAGTCTTCTTTTTCTCTGCCAATATTTTCTGACTTGGATTTTTAGCTCTAGGAGAACAGAAAGCTAATCAGCTTAACTTACTACATAGGGCATTGCATTATGAAATCATTTAAAGGTTGGCAGAAAAAATCAGACCCACAAACAGAAATTGGTACTTAGCTGTTCTCATACATGCAAATCAAAGTTAGCACCTACCTTAAGTGTGCATTTTGGCCTCATGCAGACTAATATTTCAATAGCCAATATTTTATAAAACTTGAAAGTGTGCTTGACACTCGCCATCTCATCTACCCTTCATAAATATTCTGGAGATGGATCATATCAGAGATAAACATACAGAGGTCCTGAGAGCCCAATGCCCTCACCCAATGCAATGAAGGGGTGGAACTAAGCATCACACCTCAGGCTTCCAAGCCCAACAGTTGTGCTCACTGTCATCCCATTATGCTACCTCTTGCAAGTCCCGTTGTCACAGAATGATGAAATGCTCTGACACAGGGATTTATACATACACATCCGCAGGGTGCAGAATGAGAAGCTCCACAAGGCTATGTGGCACCTTCTGCAGAAGTCATGCCCCTTATTCTCCATACACCCTACCCAGAAGCCACCGCATACAGGGTGGGATATATTTTTGCATGTTGAGCACAATGTCTGCATGTGAGCCAGTGCCTAGTCAGGAACAGCTTTATTGATCACGTGATGGTGACTCCATACGAAGCACTCACAGTGCAGATGTGGCTAGGGTGGTCACAGCCAGATGCATGCAGGATCAGAAACACAGAGTGACGACTGAAGGATATGCCAGTTGGCATTGGGAGCCTCTAAATCTAGATCTGTCCTTCATGTTGAGTGAACGGGTGGCCACACCTCTTATAAAGGCTTCAATTTCTTTAACCACAGAAGGAAGAACAAGGCCAGATAATGAAAAGAGGCTGTATTCTGTGGACATAGGGAGTGGGAAGCTGCTTCAATTTGAGGAACTTCTTCGAAACAATCAAATGAGGTTCCCTGGTGGGAAACCAGTTGCTGAATGAAGGGGCAGTGGCTGCACGTTCTGGCCCTTGTCTTTTTGAGTGTGGCACTATCATATTTACCTTCGGGATCTCAAGCAAAGATGACCACATTCCTGGAGTGCACAGCACAGATTTGAAAAGAAGAAAAAAGCCTTTTAATGAACTAGAATTTCTCCAGAGTATGCTCCATAGGGTGTATATCCAGTTCCTGATAGATTTGACTCTTGCACAACTGCCAAACATCTGTGAAATACAGATTCCTGACTCTGCTTGTAGAAATTCTGATCTAATATTTCCAGGGAAGGCCCAGGAACCTGTGCTCAAGGAAGAACCTCCCAGACAATCATCAGGAGCACCTTCGATCCCCTCTGAAGTAAGTGACTTCTAAAGGTTACCACCATCAACCTGAACTAGCTTGTTCATTGGTCGCCCTCCTGGGTGGGGAGCAGTCTTCCACCTGAGAGATTTGAAAATAGATCCATTCCCAATTAATTCCATCCTTGAGATGGACCACTTTCCCAGGAGGCCAGGCAACACCAGGCGGGACCTGGTACACTCACCCTGCAGCTCGATAAGGACAGCACAGAGCCAGCTGCAAGCCCTGAACTTGATCTCTGGTTCCTTGGCTCCCTTTGCACATGTCATGTTACCCTCAGAATCTCAATTCCTTTGAAGAGGTGTCCAATAAGACTTACCTTGCTCTGCATGGTAAACAGTTAGTGTGGCTTGCACACAGATGACACCATGGGCCCACCACCCCCTCAAGGACGCACCCTGTCTATTGCACTTCTTTTTTACATTAATACTGTTTTTAATATAAACAGACAATGTAGATGGCAAGATGACAGAAATCCGGAGCTAGCCATGATATTTCTGAATGTATTAACAGCATAGGCATTGCAATGTTCACAGGCACCCAGCCTCTCCTGTGAGACCCGCAAGCTCTCGGTCCCCACATCTGTCCCTTCTATTTTCCACCCACTCTTCCCCGTGCATGTGCTGTGGGAGGGTCAAATAGTCAGCAGCCCCCTGGCAGAATGTCTCCTATATGAATAGGGCTACTGTCACATCACATACAGAACAGGTGACAACAGAGACATATGAGTCCTAGTCCTGGAAGCAGACTTCCAAGACCAAGGTGTGCAGGTGTCCCTGCAGGACAGGAGAGGATCTGTTTCATGCCTCTTAAGCTTCTTAGGAGTTGTTGCCCATCTTTGGTGTCCCTTGGCATGTCGCCCAGGGAAACGCTTTCATCTTCAAATGGTGACCTCCTCATCTTCCTTGGGAGATATAATTCAAGCCCTAGTGCCATCGCAAACTTAGTCATCTGAGCCCACCATTGGGTTCTTCTGGTGCCAGAAGACAGACTGAGAGACCTGTTCAGAGGCACAGAACTGCAGTGGGGTGCCGCTTCCTCCACGATCTCTTGCTGCATAGGCCACCAGTAGAAAAGCCAGGAGGCACGATGCAGAAATAATCTTTATTTCCTCTGCAATTACTCCCTTTTTGCCTCTGCCCAAGGTACCACTGGTTAAGCAGTTTATCAAACCCTTAGTACTTCAGAGTTGCCTGGGTGACCAGGATGGTGTGCATTACAGCTCCATCCCACACTCTGTAGGCCCTAAGCTTGGCAAACCTTGAAGCCCTGGGTTAAGAACACAGTGCCTCACAGCAGGCAGAGTGGGGTGGGATCTCTCTAAACACCATGTGGGAAGCAAATGAAACTTGACTCCACAAATTCTCTAACAATTTCAGTTTCTTCAAACGCTGACATACTTTAGGGTTAGTTTTCCTAACCTGTTTCTTTTACTTTTCCTACTAGAATAGAAAATACCAGTTTTTAAACAGCTAACTCAATGAGGCGACATTTTGTTCTCTTATAAAATATTATATAGACTCGGTGATGGCTTATGAATAAATCTCTCCATGAACTCTTTAGCAAAGGTATTTATTTACATCCTTGGTTCTGCAGAGCAAACACCCATGCAGAGCCTGGGTGGAGGAAAAAGCAAAACCAACAGATACCTAAAGTCCAAAGTGAGCTGCCCTCTGGCCAGAGGTGGCCCCCACAACAAGAATAAGAACTCAACTACCTGAACTGTAGCTACAGCTCAGTAAATTCTGCATGGAATACGATGGTAAGGCCACAGTGCACAGCTCTGGAAGCATTCTAATGAATTATAAGCAGAATTAAGTTTGTTGGAAGTCTTTGTGTCCAAGAATGCCTTTCCACAGTTCAGCAAGTTTATAGCTCTTCTGAAGGTTGGCAAGTGTCCGTTTGCTGAGGAGATGCTATCCCCTTCAAAATATGGAAAGTCCCTACGTGAATCAAAAATGACATCTCTGTGGAAACCAGGAGATGCGCTAAGACTGAGCCTTCCAGACCTGACTTAAAAAGGCAGTGGATAATCCTTTGAAGAGATGGAGCCAGCCATATAGCCTAGCCTTAATTGCTGCCATAGGCTGCACTGCAGTGTGGCGGGCCCATAAACGACGGTGATACTACGAACTGTCATCACTTGAGTGCTCATTCCTCACATAGCTGTGTGGTGGCATGGCAGTCACAGCTTCAGGCATTATCACAGTCACAGCCCCCTCCTAAAAGAGTCACTGTTGCTTGCACTGTACTGATGTAACCCTGAAGGCCCTCCACTGTCACCTGCCTTAGGTCATCTCCCTGCACAGGATCCAGGTCTACTCCAGATCCCAAATTCTTCAACTCCTCACGCTTCCTAACAGTCCCAGTCCCTGGCTCAAGGTGAACAGCCAACTGGTAAGTCAGCCAGGAGTGCCTGGTCCCAGAGCTAACACTCTACACAGACCATCCTTGATTTCCCCTTGGCGAGTGATCCCAGCAGTAACATGCCATTCCAGCCCCCCGGGTCTCATCAAGTCTGAGAAAGAAGGGACTCCTTCATGAAAGAGTCTACAGCAGTTCAGCTGATGCAATGCTCAGAGAAAAGTGAATGTGTGACCCGCCATAGGCCTTGAGGTCTGCTCACCAGTTATAGGACACACAGGTTGCGGAATGCAGGACCCAAAGTCACATCCTGTCACATTGGAGGCTGTGCTGCCCAAAATCATGGCAAGGATGACAGAGCAGAGGATGTCTGGGAGTATCCATGTGAACTTCTTAATTTAAAAAAAAAAAAAAAAAAAAAAAAAAAAAGCTTGATTTAAGCTGGGCTGCATACCTGTAATCCCAGCATTCTGGCAGATTGAGGCAGTGGGGCTGAGTAACCAAACTATTTAGTGAGACCTTGTGTCTACACAAAAAATTGAAAGCAGACTGAGGACACAGCTCAGTCAGTGCAAAGGACCTGGCTTCCATCTCCAGTACCACAAAATAAAAAAGCAAGAGGAAAAAAAAAGTCTTATTCCATATTTTCTTTCCATTAATGGTAAAGTCATATTCAGTGTCTTTTTAAAATAAAGCTAAAATCCTGTGGCTAAAAATATTTAGAGACAGGTCTTAAATATTTCACAAGGTTAAGGTCTATGGTATCTATGGGTTTTTAACTTTGTTTATCTTTTTAGTGAAAGCCAACGTGATAGGCAATGGCAAAATTTTCCCCAGTTCTTCATTCACTCCATTGCTGTCAGATTTTTCCACGCCTCTTGCCCCTGGGTGTTGCTATCCCTTGAACCCGGGCCATTCTTATGACTTGACTTCATCACAAGTGTCAGCAGGACTGGCGCTGCACAGCCTCTGCCAGCCTAGGCTTTGAAAGGCCTCATGCACATCCAGTCCCTGCTTCCATTAAACTAGCTACTTGGAGACGAGAGACGAGTCCCAGCCAGGAGCCATCCACCCTGAAGATGTATGAGGCCATCTTACTCCCCCCAGATGATAACAGACACATGGACAATCTCAGATGATCCCTGCTCAGCCTGTTCTAGATCAGCATAACCCCCCAGCTGATCCATGGTCACACAAGCCAGAGTAAGTGTTTCCTCTCTCAAGCAACTGAGTTTAAGGATGGTTTCTACCTAACTGATACAACAGGGTCCCCAAGGTATAAATGGGGTGTCTATCACCAAGGTACTCAAATGATAGATCTAAGCTTATTTTGAGCAAGAGAGCACTCCCCTGGTACAGATTTTATTTAGCAAAACATACTTGAAGAACAACAATTTATAGACTTTGATATGTATGAGGCATTCGGATAAATATTTTTCCATGTTCTTATTTAAGCCAGACAATCATTTTATCTCAACAGCCACACACAAAGATTGAAATGTAATGTGGATGATGAGGAAACAGAAATGAAAGGGCTAACTGGACCTCAGAAGCGGTAGATCCAAAATGCAAATCTAAGGCATGCTTCCTCAAGTTCACATATGTAGTGATGTCTAACAGGTGGTCAACTTACTACACCCAGCTGAGTTAAACTAACCTGGTGCTGGGTGTGGGAGGCCCACCTGAGGATTGCTGCCAACAGCCTAAAGGCAGAACAGGAGAAGCCCTGAAATGCTATTAGGCATGTTGTTTGGAGAAGCTGTTGGAGTTGCTGGAAGCTGCTGGTGCTCTTGGGCTGTTCTGCTGGAGGACCTTGTCCTGCTGACTTTCCTGAAGAACTTTAGAGAAACTTGGGTCCCCATCTTAGACATCGATTCCTGGCTCCAGAGAAGCTGGTATACTGCTCAGCCTCATGAAGCTTGTCGCATTGGCTTTTGTGATTGGAACTCGGCTTCCCTCATTGCTGAAGGAGCTTGGGACCTCACTGTTGCTGAGGATGGCTGTGGTGTTTCGGGGAGCTCTGGTGCCTACCTTGAGCATTGCTTCCTGGCTCCAGTTTAGATACCTCAGCTTGCTAGCACAGATCTCTCACCCTGCTGGCCTAGACTTCCTAGCTTCCACCACTGACCCTTGGGCATTTCCAGCACAGATCTGTGAAACAAGGCTGCATGAGACTTTGTTTTGGGCTCTAGGCCTCAAGTTGGATGGGTGGGAGGCAATGGTATAAGCTCTAGGCCCTCTGCTGGATTCTTAGTATTTAGTGTCTGGACAGATTTCCTGAATTTATAGTATGTGATTCTTGAGTGATTCATATAAAATAGTATTATAAAATATGTCCTATACTATATTGTCACCTTACAAAAACCATGACAACGTGAAAATGTTAGGTTTCTATGATTAATTAATTACAGTGTTCTCAGATCAAAAGTTCTCACTGTGGTCACAAAGTAAGTCCATAACACATTACCAATCTTTCCTTAAGTGATAAGCCTTACCTCTTCCCCCAGGCTAAGGGAGGACAGCACAGGATAATCTAATCTTATTTTTGCGCCAACAAGGAGATTCTTTCTCCTTGCACCAAAGTCAAAAGAAGATTTTGGGGGCAAGGGCCAGAAAGCTCATTCTATGAAGGACAAGACAATAAATAATTTACACTTTGCAGGTCACACTGCCTTGAATGTACTACCAAAAACCAGTTTTGGACACACACAAATAAATGGAGGTGGCTATGACCTATAAAATTTCATTTACAAAAAGTTTTTCAAACCCTGGCCTAATGGATAAAACCAGGGAAGAAGAAATATACTGTAATGTTAGTGTTCTTATTCCCTAGAGCTAGGAAACAATAAATTGTCTATTAAATACCTTTCATATAAATGATATCTAAACTATCCAGTTTTTTTTTCTTTATAAAGCAACAGAGATGACTAATTTTTTCCCCATTAAACAAATTCATCTTGGTTAACTAGCAGTAAATGCCAGGACCACAGTGTTAAGAAGGACCCAAACGTTTTATTTTCGGGTCCACAGCAAGAACGCTGTTAGTGATTATGAATGCATACCTTGACGGAGGAAAGGGAGAAATAGGCCATGAGGCAAGTCAGATGTTCTGCATATTTGTCACTTATGTTCTACTTTGCCACTGCTTATTTCCAGTCATGATAACTGAGACTACTTCTCAGAAATAAGTGAGAATAAGCTTCTCAATGCCCTTAACCCAGTGACTTGGCTGACATCTTCAGTCATACCATCCCCCACTAATACATTTGGTAGTCAGCATCAGCTAAACAAATAGTTGCAGTGACTCCCTTGCAGCTATATTTACCTAAATAGTCAAGTGCCTGGGCAGCACTACAGACCTGTATTCCACTAATTAAGACACCTGAAGTCACCGTTTCTTGAAGGCAGAAAGACAACAAGTAAACAAAGAGTTTTTATATGTAGTTACTAAATCCCCACTGTTTCCTGCTGAGCACATGTAGATCTATCTGTCATATAGAGAACCTGGAAAACCTACCCAGCTGATATGTAAAGATGGACAACTCAGGATGCACTGATAATATACCCTTAGACACCACTCACTCTGTTCTAGCTCTCTTAAAGCCCATATGTGAGATGATGAGACACCAATGAGTTCATTTTCTAACATTCGATTACACTTGAACTGCTCATGACAGCTGCCACTACCCACATGTAGTCATTTACATTAAAATTCATTCAAATTAAAATTTCAGGTCCTCATCATATTAGTCCTATTTCAGGCTGTGTGATCATTTAGCGCAGAAAACATGTCCAGCATCACAGAAGCGCCTCCTGAGCAGCACTGATTTAGACTCAGGTGGCAGATGCTGTCTTGTTCTCTGTTTCTGGGCATGACACAACCACCTCAGGAGAGGCAATTCATGCTCAGCCATTATACTCTGACTCTCTGCCTGAGCGCTTGGTTTCTGGCTGGGAGGGTACAGATGGCCCACATCCTGATAAGACTGGGCTGGCAGTGCCTACAAACACCCACAAAGCAGTTCCAATAAATGACAGAAGGAAAACATGAGCAAGGAGCCTTCCCTCAGTTGACCCAGGTTGGCTTTTGGAGAAACCCAACTAAAACAGTTGCATCGGTAGTTTCAAAATCCTAAGACAGTGGTGTTTACTTAGGCACTGAGTCTTGATGTTTTGAACCAAGCTCATTTCACAGGTGAAGAAGATGACATTTATTAAATCAGTACACAAGACCTTAGAAAAAGTCTCAGAGCTCTTTTATCAATGTTCTTATTATGTTGCTATTGTTTCCACTTCATCACTCACTGAATTATCAAACCTACTTTTAAAGCATTTTAACTATTTCCAAAAATCAGACAAGCTGTGGTGGTGCACACCTGTAACCCTGGCACTCAGGAGGCCAAGGCAGGAAGATTGTTGCTAATTCAAGGCCAGCCTGAATTGCAAAGTGAGGTTCAGTCACCTCACAGAGAGGGGGAGAGAGAGAGAGAGAGAGAGAGAGAGACAGAGACAGAGACAGAGACAGAGAGACAGAGAGACAGAGAGAGACAGAAAGACAGAAAGACAGAGAGAAAAGAAGGAGATAGTCCTCTAAGCACACATGACCCCCATGATCAAAACTGAAAAGAGGACACCAGTGACTCCAGAAGCTGCTTCTACAGTCTGGTACTCAGAACCTTTTGGCCATTAACAAAATCACTGGAGGGCTGGTGATATGGTTCATCGATCTAAAGCGCCTGCTTAGGAAAGCTTAGGCTACCTCAGGAACTGCGCTTTGATCCCTGGAACCACATGCTGCATGAGCCCCAAACCCAGAGCAAGCTGAGCCAGCCATAATAATTTTTTTTAAAAATCACTGGAATAAGTGGGCCAGTGCCAGACACGGTGGCACAAACCTGTAATCCTAGCACTTGGGAGGCTGAAAAGGAGCATCACCTGGACTACACAGCGAGACCACATCTACAAGGAAAACAAAATAATGAAAAAGAAATAGACCACAACCATGGGGGCAGCAATCACTCATTGGTATACTTCATAGTCTATGACTTTTCAATTTTTATTATTTTATGGTCAAACTTGCCTTTCTATTTTTCTTTTGCTGCCTCCTTCCTACCATACTGACTCAGATACAAGTCATATCCTGTGAATTCAAAAGTTAAAGGCATGCAACTGGATATTTTAGTGTATCTAGGGTTGTGCAACCGTCTCATTTGCTGTCTCCTTTTATAATGGAAATCAGTGTGATCTTATACCTCATTCCTGCCCAAGAACCTGTGGCTACATTCAAAACTTGAGTCACATGTGCTGAGGACGGACAAAAAAATAAGCACCAGTTGTATTAATGTAGTTTCCTTCCATTCCATTTTTAAAAATTACTATGTTCAATCATGGTCACCTACGTACGCTGAAAGAAAATATGAACAGGTCTTGACTCATCAGAAAAATTTGTTTCTCAGCAAAATGCTAATTCACACTTAAAACGTGCCTTAAAAAAAAAAAAAAGTTCCCTTCTTTCCTGGCTCTCTAATTCTTATTGATGCCACAAACCACTTTAGTGAAACAATTGCCTCTCTTTCTGCACTACTTTACCTTCATCTAAAATGCCCATATACACCAGGGCCATGTGAGCCCCTGCGCAAACCTGCTCCACAGGCCCAGGTGTGGTCATCCTGGTGGCAGTAGAGGGATGCATTAGAACAAGAAGCCACTAGAAGAGAGGGAAGACAAAAAGATACTACCCTTTGTAACCCAGAACTCAACTTTTCTAGGGATACCCACTGTCCAAGCCCTGAACTACACACACACACACACACACACACACACACACGTGCGTGCACGTGCAGTTTAGCATTTGCTGCCTACTCTTTGAAGAATAACACCTTGAAAGTGTGCTTCCCTGGTCCTCACATCACCTACCTAGAACGATACAACATTAGCAAAAACCCTGTCACCAGCCATAAGCATGTGCCATCAGCCCCTTCCACTCACTGAAGCAATCCCTCAGAACACATGTCACATACCCAGGGTACAGGAGAAACTAGAAGGCCAGGACAATGCACCCCCAAACTGTCCAGACTACAAGTTCTAGAAGGGTGGCTGGTGACACAGGGTAGACACTGGCAAGAATCAGTTAGTAGGCAAAGAAACCACAGCCTCTGCTTCCTGCAAAATATTCCATACACATGCATGGGACCAATGCCACTTGTCTTACTTTAGGGGTCCCGATGGACACCTCCCTAGAACATGGACTTGTTTTATCCTTGTGGAACTGAGCATATTCAGTCATAGTCTGGATTTCTATTTATTCTTCTCCAACACTCAAGCCTGTAAAAGGTTCAATAATGAAAATAAAATCATTGGGGAGAGATGAATTTTTGTCATTCTTGGCATGTGTCAAAGTTGGAAAAAGAAATCTGGTCAATTTTGAGAGCTGCTGAGAGGCACTGACTGACTGCACTCAAGACGCATTTTGGGATAAAAGAGGTAACGAAGGGATGGTTTGCTTGAATAATCCTAACTCTACAGAGGTTGGCACCAAGGGGAGGAAACACGTGAGAGCTGCCTCGACCCAGGTGATGACCTGGACTGGGGCCACAATGGCAGCTTCTTTCTGCTGGGGGTCCATGGGATTCTACTCCACCTGGAGATGGGGAAAGGGAACTCATCACCGTCACCCCACCCTCCCATCTCTCACTGGCTCCCTCTCCTACTCAGAATAAAACCCAATTTCCATACTGACAAGACCTGTGTAGTGGTTGATACATCGTGTCAAGTTGGCTGGATGGCTCAGCCAAGCGGTTCCCTGTTGGTGGGGGTCTTGCTCTGGGATACAACTGGTTCCTCCCTAAAGCGTGACCAGGGCCTGCCTAGGATATGATTGGCTCCTCCTTAGAGCAGGATCAGGGTCCATCCCGGGGTACCACTGGTTCCACCCTAGGGCACAATGGGCCCGCCTCAGAGAGACTCAGCACAAAGAGACTTTATAAAGGGGTTGAGGAAGGAATCAAGGTCCCACTTCAAAGAAGGAACTTCAGTCTTTGCATTCAGCCTGGACTTCATCGTCTGGCGTGCAGCACAGACCCTTCAGCCTCCCGCTTGATCTTCAGTCTTCCATCACAGATTCTTCAGTCTTCCATTGTAGACCCATCAGCTGACGGATAGAGACTTACATGGAGCACTGCATTGAGTTTCAGACCATGGGAATGAATTCTTCAGTCCGAAGCATGCAGATGCCCTCTGCACTCTTCCTCATCTGACTCTGTGGCTGACTCTTGTAAGCCAATCTTTAATTCCTTATATATTGTACATTTTGTGTTAATATCAATTCCCTATAATATATCTGTTCTGTTCCTCTAAGTAAAACCCTGACCAATACAACCTGGATGGCTCCACCTTACCCAAGCTCACCCTTACTTCCCTCTCTATCTGTTCCCTGACACAATAGCCTTCTCTGCTGCTCAGGCTGTCCAAATCAGACTCAAACTGGAGCCTTTGCAGGTACTGGTCCCCATCCTGGAATGTTCTTCCTGACTGACACAGGACAGCTCTTCCCTCCACCAGGTTCCTGTCCCATGGTTCCAATCTGAAAGACCTGTCCTGTTGATGCCCATTGCCACCCCACACCCTGATCTTTTCCACAGCACTGACCACTATAAGATGCTTCCATTCTTTTCATTGACCCCTTCATTGTGGCTCCCGACCCTTTGAGCAGAAGCTTCAGGAGGAAGGCTAGTCTGTGGCCCAGTAGAGCAGTCCCGACACAAGCCTGACCCAGTGAACCATGCAGGAGTGGGGCAATCCATGCCCCAGTGAACAAAGGGGCTTTTCCAAACATGCTTTCTGAGCCAGTCATGGTGACACACATCTGTAAGCATAGCACTCGGGAGGCTGAGGCAGGAAGATATCTGTGAATTCTCCAAACTTATAAAAAAGCTGAAATAACTATGTGGAATTCCCATTATTTTATTATTCCGTTCATCCATCCATATAAATTCCAATGATCTGTATCATTTTTCCTAAGATGTTCTGACAGTGTAAGCCTCATAACTTTTACTCCTAAAGTCTTCCATGTGTAACTCCTGAGAATGAGGACATTGTCTTATTTCAAAACAAAAAGCACTCTCATCAATTTTGGTAAGTTTGTCATCGATCCTATTCTTTAATCTACCATCCACTTCCAAAATTTGTCAATTGACCCAGTTATGTCCATTAAAGCACTTTCCTTGCAGCTCAGGATTCAATCAGGACCTGGCATTTAACGGTCCCTTCTCTCTCAGGGACCTCTAATCTGGAACAGTTCCGTAGCCTTTCATCTGGCATAGCTATGACATTTTTGAAGGAGATGATCCCTGGTTCCTATGAGATGCTCTCATAGGCATTAACATTGATCAAAATAATTTTAGTCACAGTATTGATATACTTATCCACTGTGTAGCTGCTACCTCTTGCTACCTATAAGGCCACTGGGAGGTATTTTAGGACCATGCAGGTGTCCTCCTCTTCATCAAAACCTTCCCCTGGATGTTGCATGAGGATTACTGGACCACAGTAATCCGTACTGTGGTGACTGTGAAACTGAATTTCCCAGGCCACCACCCCTTCTACATGAAGCAGCTAGTGCTTAGCAAAATCCTCCTCCTCTCTCACTTGCTTTCAATATATTTATAGATTTATTGTAATCATGGGATTGTGGGGCATGGTTTTTCAAAGTTTATGCTTCATTCCTATCCTGAAATGTTTTGGGCCATCAAACTTTCCTAGATTTGGCCAGGAGGAGCCCCTTTCAGCTGGCGTCTGTGTAAAGGGAATCATTTTAAAACACATGCATAAGATGGAGGCCATCTAGTTGGCTGAGGCACAACTCTGCAATGATCTCCACTTCTCCTGGGATAGTCCCACAGAGTCTGAGTGTACCCAGACCCAGTCCTGGAACCCCAGATTCAGCACAACCATACATACCCAGGAAAACCTTCGGCCAAAGACACCCAGCCAGCACTCTCCCCTGCAAACAACTGAGACAATTCTCCCCTAAAGCTGAACCATGTCTCAGAAGACTATGCATGATCCCAGGGTTCCTGGTACAGTGGATGTAGTATAAAATCGTCTATACCATGTGCCAAAAAGTCCTTCCGGTTCAAGTCATGTTGAAAGATGCTAGATGATTAAAGCACTGATTTCAACTGTTCATCAGGTTTCCAGTAGCATGGCAGCTCTCAAAGCAGAAACAAGCAAGAATTCACATATGGCAAGCCAGGGAAGGTCCCAGCATACTGCCAAGGTCAAAACCTTGACCTTGAAACAACCCAGGTAAGAGGATAGCACTTATCATGCATTATTAAGGCCAAATGAAATGAATACCAAACTCAGGACCAACAGACATGCTTTTAGCCACAACCTAACTGACTTGGGTCACTTAGCTAGGAAGGGAAAAGAATTATTTCTGGGATGGAAAACCCAGAAGAAGAGATCCAATATGTTCCCCAAAGAATGATTTCACAACACATCCCACCATCCTGTAAGCCAAACCACAAATGACAATAGTACAAAGAAAACAGTACCCAGAAAATAGCCTTCATAGCTACTTAACGGGATGCAATAATGAGCAAGGTGACATAACAGATGTACTTCATGAGCCCTGTCAAATGTTCTAAATGACCCCCATGCACAGAGGGACTGGGACAGAACTCAAGGGCATGGCATTGTGCATTTCTTACTGAATGACAACTGTTTGGGTCTACAGTACTGATGGGAGGAAGGGGAAAAGATTAAGATCAGCTAATTCAAAACAACCAAAGCAAAGACTCTGTAAAGTCAGTGAATGCAGGGGAACAATGACCATCCCATTAGCATATAGATGTGCTGGTTTTTTCTCTAACAAGCCAAATAGCTTCTTCCCTCTTTCCCTAAGAGCTGTTATGTTTTTTCTCCTCACCCTTTTCTAGGAGAACATCTGAGAAGAGTGACCTGTTCTGTCCACCTCTCTTTCTGCTCCTCCTTTCCCTGAGGTCCATTCCAACTGGTATCCTACTACCAGCCCTGAGCTAGCTCTTCCCCATGTCCCCAGGTTCCCATGGCCCTGGTCACTCATGTGTCAGCGGCCTGTACTTGACTGTCACTCCCACCTTCCTATGTACTTCAGTGCTGGAACAACCTCTCCTACTCCCCTAAGACCTCTGCTAGCTCTCCGCAGGACCTGGACCCAGTCCTTGGTCCCTCTCTGTTCATGTTCACTCCTATGGGGCTTCCTCCAACTCCTGGCTACAAATGCAAGCTCCCCTCTGCATCGGTCTTGTTATGGTTTGTGTCTAGTTGTCCCCCAAAGCGTCACGCAGTCATGGGGCAGGGACTTCTGGAGTGTGAGACTAACTCATGCGTGTCATCCTTGCACAGGGGCCTTGCTAATCTTCTCTGTATCATTCCATTTTTTAGTATATGTGCTGCCAAAGCAAGCACTGAGACTAACTCATAATCCACTGGAATTATGTGTTTTAGTACTGATGGGATTATGAGTCTAAGTACTACTGGGATTGTAAGTGTGGCCTGAGGTGGACAGGCTGAGGCAGAGAGCCTGATATAACATAAAGAAAGACAGAAAGACAGACTCTCTCTGTTGCTCTCTGCTGCTCTGATTGGTTGGTTGTCTCTGTTCTGATTGTTGCTATTCTGCCACCACAAACTGGATGCTCTCTGCCCTGTTCCAGTCATCCTTGGACCAGCTGAATATAGACTGAAACCTCCAGTAACTGTGGGTTATATAAACCTTTCTTTCTTTCGTTTGGGGTGTTGGGTATTTATCCCACCAATGAGAGAAGAGTAACTAAGACAGGTCTGCAGTCCCCATCTCCAGCCTTGACTGATTGTCATCCTCTCTACTTAGGTGCATAGAGGTCCTATCTCAAAGTTAGCATTTCCAGAGTGAGGCAGTGGCTCTTCACTCTGCAACGCTTGCATAGCCACCGTCACCCACTTCTGCGTGTGCTCAGGTCCCTTGTGGATTGCTCAGCCATGTCTGTCCTTTCAGGATGCTGCCACTGCCTTCAACTTACACCTGCCGTCTGATACCTTCTAACACCCTCCCGTGTGAGACACATCATTATACTATTCTATACACTTGTTTCCCACAGTCGATTATCAACTCAACATCCTGGTTGATCCGGTGAAACCCAAGCTTCCTCATGTTTGCTGTTGGAGCCAGAGGCTCTTCCTTATTATAGCCATGGCTCCTTCCCTCTGTTCCTAGGAGGCTGCTCAAATGTCATCTTCCCAAAGCCTCCTACCCTGGTTTGAAATTGCAGTCCCTGGCTTACAATTCCATACTCCCCCAACTGCTCTTCCTTTTTCCTTGGTTCATTTCCTCCCTATATCATCAAACCTCTTCTATCATCCTTCATATCCATTTAGGCAAGGTTATTTTATATATTATATATCTTCACTACTACCCCCTTCTCTGGATGGAAACTCTAAACGGATAGAGACTCAGGTTCATTGTCCTTATGTTCCAGGACGTGAATGAGTGAAACGTGGTGAAGGTCCAATATATATGCACTGAATGAATGAAGTTGTTTCTACACAACCCATAGGAAAGTGGACCAAATGAGCATACACATGCAGATTGGAAAGGTGTGCACTGCAAAGCACGGTAGAGGGTCCTGAGGCCACCTCAGTGACACCATGACGATATTCAGATGAAGACCACATGTGTCAATGGGCTAAGTGTTCATTGAAGCACGATAGCAAGTCCTGAAGTGAGCTCTACCTGAGCAAAGGTACGGAAGAATTGACTCAAGTCCAAAATGTATGATGTGCTGGTTCACCCTGGACTCTGTACAGAGCAAGTGTGTGTGGTATACCTTAACTCGCTCTTGTCTTTCTCAGCAGAAGCCTGTGAGGGTGACAAACAGTGGTACACGTGCATGGATCTCAGACATTCTACCCTTACCTTCTTTATCTAAGAGAACTCATGCATGGAGAGGTCTCTAAGGCCCTTCCCTTGTGGTCTGAGAGCAAGGTGATGAATTGCCTATGTCTCAGTTCCTCTCGCTGCCCAGCTATAGAATCAGAAAAAATAGAGTTAATACCAACTTTCTCAATAGTTAAAGAAGTTTGATGTGGTTCCCTTAGTCTCCTACCCTAACAATAACCACAAAAGGAAAGAGTTTTAGAAACTCTCTTATAAAACATAGCAAAGTGAAATTGTCCAAGGCTGGATGGTTAAATATTCATGAGATATTCTAAATAAAATCAAGGAAATAAAAGAATGTTAATCAAAATTAGTGTAGGGAATGGGAAACCTCCGGAAAGGGGCAGGCCATGTCTCTCTCCTAGTGCAAAGACTTGTTCAATTGAATCTCTAAGCAGTACCTAATTATTGGCAGGATTTATTTTTCCTGGCTTTCCAAAGAATGCATTTCTATGAAACAAAGGGAACAATCTTTGTTCTGTGAAAAAAAAGGAGAGAGAGAGAGAGAGAGAGAGAGAGAGAGAGAGAGAGAGAGAGAGAGGAAAACCGTGCTGGAAATGCTCGCTGTGTCCCTTCAGCTCTGCAGCCCTGCAGGCCCTGCCTGGCCTCCTGAGCCTTGGCTTCCAAGTGAACAACAGGGGATGAAAGGGCTGGGGGAGAGGGCGCCAGGTTCCCTCTTCCCCTGGTTCTGTCCCAGCGGCAGCTGCTGCCGATCCCAGCACCCACAGCCTGGTGCTGGGCTGTGTCTTCCTTGCTCTGCTCTGCAGGCACTGTGAATGCTGACCATGGCTCTTCATGGAGGTTCTCATTTCCTCATGTGGCCCTCAGCCTCCCCATCCTAGCAAATAGCTCCTCCTGAGCATCCTATCTGTTGTTTCCCAAACTCTGTCCCAGCAGAGAATCCATGTTCTTGGAACATATTCAGAAAAAAAAAAAAAAAAAGTAAAACAAAACTATATCCCTCTGTCCCTAGTTTCTGCCTCCTCTTCATGGAGGGTCAGGACAGGTGGGCAGGGCCCTGGAGGAGAGTGGCAAGGTCAACCCTGAGATCAAGAGCTATGGCCCCTGTTGCAGCACTCGAGGCTGCCATCTGGATTCCTCCTCTTTATGGGGTGGACCCCACTCTGACCTAAGGTCACTTAAAGTATTCCAAGAATGCAGGAGAATGAGCAGCAGAACCAAGGACAGGATGGTGTCATGGCAGCAGAGCGGCTCCACCTTGCCCTCGACCCCAAGCGGTCCTAACAGGAAAGCTCTCTTGGCTTCCATGTGAACTTTAGGATGAAGACTGAACAGGGAAGATACCACAGGGACCAATTCCCTGAGCGGAAGTCAGAGTCACTTCCCAAGATGCCAAGTGTCAGGAGAATAATCCAGGCATCAGACTGTATTCAACTCTTTGGGGAAAAAAAGTAAGATAATTGTCTCTCTGCATTTCCAACTGCACAACTGGTGGCATTCGACAGACAGAGCCTGAGCCAATCTCATGGCTGAGTCAATAACACAGTTTTCTCTGATTGTAAAGGTGCATAAAGATGTCAGATCATCACAGGGGGTTGGCAAGGGTGGGGAACAGTGCAGCTAAGGTCACAGAGCACAGCAAACCCCAGGCTAGACATACCCCAGACAGTACTGTGGCGCCTCTTGGCTTGTTTCTGTCATTGTCTTAAAAGCTAAATACCGCATCCTTCCATCCATGAGCACAGCAAGAATGCCAATGGGGTTACTCTTCAGACAATATTGTATGTTTGTGGCCCAATGTCCCTACACGTAAGAAACATATTTACATTAAAAATGGATTCAAGTGAAGGCAGGTGGATTGTGAGCACCAAACGAAGCAGCCTACTGGGTAACCTCTCCTCCATAAATGAGGGGAAAGGAGTTACATTTGCTCCTTGTCATCCACTTACAGCTTATCCACCAAGGCAGTCTGGAGACCTCAAAAAATTGACATAAGAGTTGTTCAACAGCTTAAAACAATCAGTTTTCTTTCCAGATGGTCACAGAGCCAGGTCACCGAGGCTACCAGACTCATGGGCAGAGTCTTCTGAGCTCCTGTCCTGCACCAGGCACTATATTGGGAGCTCTGTATGCGTGGCCCGATCTGCCCCAAATGGCTTTGCCAGGAAGGTGCTTTTGCAGTCTATAATAGGCCAGGAAACAAACTCTTAATACAATAGACTTTTCATAAATGCTGCTGATAGTGTCAATGATGATAACATCAATTAAATGGTTTGTGCAGCTACCAAAAAAAATGTTCTTTCTTAAAACTAAGCATGGAAAAGAAACACTTTGCCAGCCAAGGCTAACTCTTCCACCATCTTGTTGAAAGAGGCTTTCACTTCTTATGCCCTTGTGGATAAGTGTGGTTTCCAGAATGTCTGACAGAAAAGTCTATAAAATCTGTAAATGGCAGCAAAAGTTCCCCTCAGGTCTCTGCCTCCCCTCTGAGCCTCCCAGTGATCCTGCTGGATGTGCAATTCATGGTAGAAGGGCTGGTGGCGAAAGAATGAGACAGAGCCAGATGTACAGGATACTGTTGATTCCTGACACCCTGTTCAACAACAGGGGGCCTGATTCCACTGAGCAAATCTGAGAATATATTAAATGTAAACAACATGAAGATCACTGACAAAAACAACCAGAGGTGAAAGCTTTGGGCCCAAGGAACAGTCTAGCATGTTTTCAGGCTGGGTATCCACAAGCACAGCTGGCATATAGCTGCCTATGTTCTAACCCCAGTGTGCACACTTGCAGTTAAACTTGCTCCAAGTCATTCTGCTTATCACAAAGCTCTCTTTTCAACACTCTGAAAGCTTAAAGAATAAAAAAGATTACATTTACCCTTACCAAAGAATTTATTCTCCCAGAATGGGCCATTTTCTATCTTGTGTCTTTTGGTCAGCTCCAACTGACAAGACAGTTCACCCTGGTCAGGCCAGGGAAAGGAGAGCTCAAATTCACCCCAGCCTCCACTTTGCTGGCAGGACTACTGGGCCATCCCAGGGTGTGGATGGCACTCCCCAAGTGTCCCCAGTGGACAGATGCAAGGGAACAGTGGGGTTGTGACAACAATGCTATGTCACCACAAGAAAAATGGCTGCCCTCTAACCAGATCTCATAGAATGGGTCATGGCTGGGTAGAGAGAGAAATCTCAGGCCTTTGAAGTAAAAAAAATACCGCAGGAGGAGAGGAAGAGGTCATGGTACTGAGATTAGAATGTCTGCTCAGAGCGTGTCAGCTTGGGCAGGCTCTCAAGGGCCAAACTGGGGCAACCTGAGCTCCAAAAGCATAACAATAATGGCTTGTGAATGGAGGAACAGAAGAGAAAGAGAAGGACTTCAAGAATCCACAGAGATGCTAAACAGAAGTCATCATTTTAGAGAGGAATTCCAGCCAACATAAAAGTGACTGAATAGGAAAACCACTGTTCCACCAACCCTGATGTAATAAGTGATCTAGTCAGGGTGATCTGTGGGTGCTCAAGTCCCCCTGGGATGAAAGGACCAGGGCCGTGGCACATCCCCAGGTAATAATGTAATGCACACGGCAGCCACATGACCAAAGCTGACAGAGAGAAGGAAGATGTGCTGCCTGCCATGGCTCCAGAGGAAATGTGCTGGGAAGGACCCACATACCCGGCACACACAGTTCTTGCAGGTGACTTTCAACCTGCACCTACTCAGGAGGGACAGGGACAGAGGCAGCTCACCATCCAGCCAGACTGCCAGCATGGACTCCCCAAAGTACTAGTGGTGAGGAGAAAGAAACACAGGCCATTGTTCCCAAAACACAACCCAAAGCAACACAGAAACCTTTACTGGAATCTAGATTTAAAAAGCAAAACCTGGGGCTGATGAGATAACTCAGCAGTCTAAAGCGCCTGCTTAGGGAAGCTTAGGAAAGCACACATGGACCGTGGTTTCATCCCTGACACCACATGCCATGCCAGCCCCACCTCCGGGGTGGGCTGAGCCAGCCATAAAAAAAAAAAAAAAAAAAAAAAAAAAAAAAAAGATAACAGTATAGACTTTGGAAAACAATTGAGAGATACAGGAATCTGGGTATGGATTAAATGTTACTGACATTAGTTTTGATGAAAAATGGAACTGTATTTATTTCACATATTCAAAGTTATCCCTTAACATATGCCATTAATTATCATAAACACATTTAAATGTAACAAATCTCTCCCAGACCTAAGGAACCGGATAATCTCAGGATGATCTCTACTGGTTTCCAGATGGCCTAACAGCCTAGCGTAGAAGTAACTTCATTTTCCAAGATTTTTCTGAAACTGAAGTCATGAAGCATGAGCTTCTTCACGTTTCTTTTATCTCTTTATGTAGTTTTAGCATCTCAGCCAGTTCAGTCTCCCTCTGCCCTTCACCCTCTGGATGCCCAGTTCAGTGCTTACATGGTACACACTGCAGTGACCTGGCAACCGGGTAACATCCACACAACAAACTAGTGATGATGCTTTGTGCTTCCCATGCTCGGGTCTTCATTTGATGGAAAACTCATTTGCATAGTTTTATTGTCTGAGAGGTCATTTGTTCCTTTCTTGACTGTGATAATGGGATTGTGCTTATGGGTGAGAAGAGGACACTTCTCTATGGAGACTATGCTGAAGTCTTTAGAGCCAAGGAGTTACCATAACTGTCCACTTCCAAATGACCTTGCCCTCAAAATAGGACTGTGTATAGTACATACACACACATATATGTATATCTGTGCATATACCTATATACAAATACACACCTATATGATATACACATATATGATGCACGTTTATGTCTGTTACTCAAGCACATGTATCTACATAATGTGCGTGTAAGTAGCATGCATATATAGTAGTAAGCAAATGTGATAAACTTCCACATAAGATACTGACACAGAGCCAGAGTCACATGGTATCAGAAAGACCAGCCCACCTGACAGAGAAGGACCACAGCATGAGCCAGCTGAAGGATAGCACCTGGCCCAGAAAAAACGAGCAGGTGTCCAAACCCAATAGTTCGAGAATAGCCAGTCAGGAACCATCTCCTAAATGAGGTGGAAATCAGCTTTTAAGTTCCACCCAAGCATTCTTCATGTTAATTTCATAACTTGACCTTTATGATGTTAGTAAATTACCATATTTTGATGGAAATAAAAACACTTGCATGCCACTTCTCCAAACGACAAAGCTTGGTCCGTCTGCGCCCAACTGAAACAACGCCATGGAACAGCTGTGGCAGAGGACACGGGCCTCAGCTTCTTCGACCCAGATTGCAATTAAGCACGCCTGGCTCCAGGTGCAGCCCCAATGTGCCGGTGGAAGTAAACAAGCATCATTACAGGTGAGCAGTCCCCTGAATGCAGCTTTTCTCCTCCGTGCTGTGCTGTCAGAGAGGGAGGCAGGCCTGGGGGCACTCTCCTGGGGTCTGTGAGAGGAAGCTCTGCTAATCCCCCCCCCACTGGTGTGAGAGACCCCTGACCCCACGAACCACGGGCACAGATGCACACCAGAAAGGCTTGCTGGTTGCCCAAATGCCATACACTTCTGCATCATCTGGTAAACACCTGCACTTTTTCCTGAACTCGCTCATCCCTAGGCCTCCATCACCACCTCCCCAGGACCCCAATGATAAAAGCCAGCATCTTGTTCCCTCCTACCCAAAGCAGCTCTGCTTTGTCCAGCCCTTCTGCTCTGCGACTGTGAGTGCTACGAACACCACCGAGCCTCCGCCCTCCTGTCCTACTTCCTCCATTTCCGCATCTCTGCACATCTCACAGAGCCCCACACGCAGAAGGCACCTGCTCAGTGCATCTGAAAGCAGCTGGCAAGGAAAGACAGGAGCCTGTGCCACCAAGGCAGGGCTATCTGTGCACGAGCTGGGGACAAGCAGGAGCCCAGGCAGAGGGAATCAAACCTCTGAGCCGCACCCAAGTTTCAAGGACAGGACAGCAAGAAGCCCAAAGCACTGGTTTATTTATAAAGCAGTTCCGCTGGAAAGTGCTTGACATATACTTTTAAAATAACACACACACACACACACACACACACACACACACACACGCAGTATGTGTGTGTGTGTGTGTGTGTAAAAGGACTTGAATTGCCTGATCCTTCCCAATATGTGCTCATGGGGTAGCAGAATCCATGGTTCTTTGAGACTTCTATTTCTACTTCCCTGAAGGAAGCTGAGTTTTTCTTTAGAAAAGTAACTGTAGTATCTAGAGAAGAAAGGTACAGAGATGTCCACAGTCAGGGAGGAGGAGGTGGGTTCCTGGCCCTTGGCATGAGGGACCTCTGACATTCCTGGAAAGGGGGAAAGCCCGAAGCGGAAGGCAAGACCCTCATCCAAACCTCACACTGAGTCTGTGGTGGCCACTCTGCACAGAGCCGGACAGATACTGTCCCCATCCGGCATCCTCTTGCCCTGGGAGTGGACAGCACACAGGCTCTGGGGCACACCAACCCCCATCAGCCTCTCTCCTGGGCCTCGAGAGCATCCCTTTATCCTTGTGCTGTCTCTTCCTACCCATGCCAAGTATCTCAGCTACAGGACGGACTTCATCCCAACTCCCTTCTATCTATGGGACCTCCAGGAGACCCAGGACCAGCAGAGCCTGGGAGGAGAGAGGAATGAGCGTGTTGTTCCTGGGACGGTCACAGACATCAGTACCAAGGACAAGGACTCATCTCTGCTCTCTGGTGTTGGCTTCGTTCTGACTGTTTCCTCTCCTACTCAGGCCTAATTAATTCTTCCCTATGTCTACTCTCTCCCAACTGTAAAAATGGTGGTTTCATAGCCCAGCAGACAGCACAAAGACCAATTCTGGGTGCTAGTAATTCATTTGGTCAATGAAGACAGAGGAAGGAGGAACCGAGAGGGGAAAGCTGGCTGGGAAAGCATTCGCAATCAGCCAGCTCACCCCTGCGGTCTACTGGGACGGCATCCTGCAGGCCAACTCCAGAGGCCAGAGTAGACAGGCACCTCCAAGACCTAGCACCCCCACTCCCTGGGGGAGGGCGTGAGCCTTGGCTGTGTGCTGTGCTGGGTCCCCAGGTCCTGCGCTTCCAGACTGCCACACAAGAAGCAGAGTGACTCAGGCTCCCCGAGAAAGCTTTTGGCAAAGAAGTACAGTAGGGAACAGCTGACATCCGGCCAGGGAGGCCCAGGGTGAGGCACAAAGAGGAGGAGCCCAGGCAGGGTGGAGTAGGCACTGCTTTCCAAAGGCCAAGGATGTAACTGTGGCAGCCCTGGGCCATGGATGCCAGGGATCCCTACCCATACAGATTGACCTCAGATGCCCAGAAGAGCCCTCCTCCAGGAGCTGGAAGGTGTGTGCTCCCTGGGGTCCTTCACATGCCTTGTGCAGGGGACCTGGATACCTTTGACTATCCATGGCAATAGAGTGAGGGGTGGCCTGGGAAGGAGCTGCTGTGTCCTGAGTACGTTTCCTTCTTTTGCCTCTTGTTGGTGGCTGCAGCCACGCACTGGGGAGTCACAGTAGGCAGCACATGGGGACGAAGGCCTGGCCTGGCCACAGCAGACCAATGCCTCTGCACAACTGCTAGCTTGGATTCAAGGAGACTTGTGTTCTCAAAATTTTGCACCCAAGACCAACCTCCTCCGAGAGACTCTGACATCGTTCACATTTCCTGCTCAGTGGCATCCACCTCGGCTCTGGTGACTCCTGTGCCCCTGTGGCCAACCTAGCCTCCACCCACCCCTGCCCCTGTCCAGAGAATTCAAAACGACTTAGCTGCTGGCTGACTTATGGCTCTCCTTGTCAGAATTTAACCCCAGAGTTTCTACACTGCTAGACATTTTCAAAATTGGAATGTCTCACTTGACTGATTTATGAGCCATAGCTCAGATTAAACACAGAACGCCTGTCCTGTCCAGGCAGCCACTGCTCACATAAGAAGCAGAGGCCTACATGGGTATTTGTAGCCCACTCCCCCAACAAGGCTGCATGCAAACAGCTCCCTGCCTTGGTTTCTCCCACAGATCTCTGGGGCCTGCTGGCCTTCTTTACCTCTAAGTCATTCCCACATTCTAATACCTGTAGGGCAGCACGCTAACCCAGTCTCTCTGCAAGGCATTCCACCCTACTCTTGCTTGGTGCCCAGGGAAAATCCCTCCCGTTCCCAAGTGGGGAGCTCTGCAACCTGTCCTGGGGTCTCTGGGGCCCACCGCACACACAGGCCCCTCCCTCTTTCTGTGTACACGTTCCCATTCTGGTGCAAAAGAGCAGCAAACAGAGTTGCTAAGCACCAAAGAAACTGTCCTGTCCTGTGTTGTCCCTGGAGATGGGAGTGGGCTGCAGGATAAGTGGGTCTTGGGTCAGCAACACAAAGGACACAGCAAAAACAGAGCAGTAACATCCCAGAGCCAGAGCAGAACAATGACACCCCAGAAAGAGTTGGTCAGCAGGATGCAGGCATGGTGACCCACAAGGTCAAACTCAGTTTCTTCTTCAGCACTGTGATGTTCTGGGGTCTTGAAGAGGTTGCCAGAACATGTACGTCGTGCGTTTAGATGACAGGATGGAACTTGCAATTGGATGTACTGCGGACTGTGTGTCAGTCCCACAGCTGGCATGCCCAAGCCTCGCCACAGCCAGTGACCCAAGTCTAGACACAACAGCAGAGCAAGATCTGGAAGACGCTAAGGTGTCTATAACATGATTTTGAGGACTTCTCCCAGAAGGCACTGAAGACAGCAGCAAGCCAGCCAGCTCAGTCTCTGAGAACTTTCCACAGCTGATCCTTTCCTCCTGCTGTTGAAGGACACTTCCTGACTGAGTGAGAGCCCTCAAGTGTCCAGGACACCAGGGGAGAGGCTTAGGTTAAGCTTAGGTGAGGTTAGGGTCAGGCCTAGCACCACCGCTCTGATCCAACCTTCTTTACAAAGGAATGGCTGGTGAAAAGGCCACTTCTGCTGCCTTGGGACATGACAGTAGGACACAGATAAACTTCAGGGCACAGACTTTCCAAGGACAACAGCTTTCATCACCCAAGTTCTGTAGGTGCACCCAGATAAGTGACCAGAGTAATGGCCTGTGAGTTATATCTGGAAACACACACAGCATGAGGGTCACTTCCTGCACCCCACACCCCGAGGTCCACAGTTCAGCACTGCCCCTCTGTCCTTGTGTGGAGACCCAGCATCTGCTGGATGGGTGGAATGGGATGGCAGGACGAGTTTCTAAAGCCCCAGAGAGATTAAATGGATTAACATGGTTCTTAACAGATCCTAGCTTGACAAGGCAACGAAAAAAGGTTCAAGCTCTTCACTGCAATCCATAGGACTCTTCCGAAAACTGTATGTGTCTACCCAGACCTGGCAGCCAGAGCACTGGAACCCCCGGACACTCAATGTCTCAGAGCCATCATTAAATCTCAAAATCCAACTTTCTAAGCCCACTAGAAAAAATAGAAAAGACAGACCTAGAAGAGATACATTTGGTCCTTGGAGTTGAAGGGACCACTGGCCCATCTCCACCAGTTCAGAGCTGGGCCCCAGATTCACGAAGCTCCTTGGTTCTACTCAGTGTTACCCAGGAGTGGGGCCCAAAGGAAGAGGGAATAAGCCAGCCACCCACCTGCTACTCTTCTTTGGGGGGCTGGATTCAATCCTAGTTCTGAGTGGAGGGTCGGCACCATCCATAATACTGTCTCCCTCTTTGCAAAAAGAAGGATGAGAGAAAAAAGGTCCAGAGCAAGGGAGGAATAGATGAAAATACTAGAGGAGCATTTCTATGCACCTTCAACTTGCCAGTCTGGACAGTGTGGGTGTACAAAGTACAGTAAAAAAAAAAAAAAAAAAAAAAAAAAAAAAAAAAAAAAAAAAAAAAAAAAAAAAAAAAAAAAAACGGGGACATGGCATAAGAACGATCTATGTGCATATAAGCTACAGCGCCAGGGAAATTAGGTGGCCAGGCCAGGTGACAGTGCAGTGACCAGTGGAGCTCTGAGAAACCACTAGGACTCACAGCAACTCCTTAGTTTTCAAGGGTGAAAATAAAACACACAACTCCAAGGCCTTCTCTATCACACTTGTCAGCCACAAAACAAAACAGAAAACAACAAAATGAGGGGAAAAAAATCAAGGAAAGCCATTTAGCAAGTAACAAAACAAAAGTGTGAAATGCATCTGGATGATATTGGCATGACCGACTTGCACGCCTGCGAAGGAGTAGAAGAGGTCACCATGAATTGGACTCCATTCCCTCTCAATACGCTTTTGTCCCTAACTGCACAGCCAGAGAAGATAAGGCGTAAGTGAAGAAGGATTTTAATTGTTAACCTATGTACTTCAGTCGCAATACGGTTTTCTGGGACAACTGTGAATTCTCAAAGTGACTCTTCTGATTTAGAAAATAAAAGAAAAAAAATACAAAAGCTGCTGGGGATATAGCCTCGTGGATTAAGTGACTGCCTGGCAAGCACAAGGTCCTGAGTTTGATCCCCAGTACCAAAATAAAAAGAAGAAGCTCTGCACATTGAGGTGGCCTAATTACACTATTTGGACAGACTCTTGCAATGTCCTCCTCCACCCCTGCCCACATCTCAGGTGACTCGCTGGAGGCACCTGGCAGCCTCAGCAGCCCTTGCTCACACACAAGCATGGGAAGCCCTTCCTTCCTGAGAAGATGCAGCCCCGAGCCTTGTACTCCTAAAGAACTCTTCTAGGGCTAGACTTGCAGAGGGATGCCCACCATCCCTGAAAAGCAGCAGTCCACTCATGAGGAAATCCTGCATTGCTCATGGTAGTGGCTTTCCAGAGTTCCTGTTCTCACAGGAGATGCTCGCTTCCACCCGAAACTCCAGGGTTGGCAAGGTGAGTGACAAGGAGGGCAGGTGCAACTCAGGACAGATGGGCGAGGAAATGCACAGGGAGACAGCCCTGAAGCCCAGGCAGAATCCATGCGGCCTTGTCCCAGGGAGGCCGATGATGACCTCCCAAGGGTGACTGGACTTCTCCTGGGTAACACTTATAAAAGAAGGATTTTAATGAGCAGAGGAAGCCAGTGCCACAAGATGAGTCCTTTGCTGACCAGAAGAGAAAGGGGAGAGCTACCATGCTGATGTCCAACAGGCTGGATGGATTTCATGGCATCTGCTTCTGCCCAGGTCAGAGAGGCCTAGGTGAGACCCAAGATAATCTCTTCCTGTGGAGTCACCTGTGCTTTTATTCACCTGAGACCCTGCACCCATTCCCCTCAG